>VZRO01005794.1:1512041-1588321 GCA_013397915.1 Daphoenositta chrysoptera | reverse complement strand
CCCTCAGAGCGGGCGGCGAGCGCGCCGCCGCGGCCACAACAAAGGGCTGAGCGCGGCCGGGCCGGGCCGGGCCGGGCCGGCGGCAGCCTCGCCCCCCGAACGCTCCCCACCGCCTCCCCTCCGCCCGGGGCTGCCGCAGGGGGGCTTTCCCTAGGCCCCGAAACGGGAGAAGCGGGTGTTTTACCGTAGGCAGCCCCCGCACAGCCCCCGTCAGTGGCGGTGGGGTCATCCGAGCGCGGCTGGGGCTGCCACCGCCTCGGCTCCTGCTCCGCGTTCCCCAGACACGCCCGGTCAGTGCCCGCTCCTCTGAAATGCCAGGGGTGAGCCTGCTGAGCATTCGGTCAATTTCTGCGTTTGCTTCATCAGGAACAGCTTAATTGCTGTTGGACGTAGCAGGTGGTGCGGCCCCTGCAAAAAAAACCACAGAGAAGTTGAATTATTCCCGTGGTTGAGATTTGTAGGTAATGCCTGAAAGTGTGAGACACTCTAAAAGTATTTTAATTCCATGCTTGACTGATGAAGCACAAAATACCAATATGGTGATTTGATTGAATGCACTGTCACTAAGAGTGAATAATGTTTTTAGATTTGCCCTTAAAGGGTCGCTTTAATCTAGACTGTCATACTAATCATCTAATGTTCTACTAAACATTTGTAATAAACAGTTTTAGTAAAAACTGACATTACTGCATTTTGTGCAGTCGTCCATAATCTTAACACTGGTCCGTTTTTAGATTCAGGTTTAGATTTTCCTGGATCAGGAGATGAATGATAAATGAGAATTTATTTCCTAAATGTGGTTTAAATACCAAAAGGGGCTTACATGGATTCATTAGGTGTACTGAAGAGTGAACCCCATATTTTCCATTCAGCTGGATTTCTGTGTGGAAGGTAAGCTAGTTAAAAGCTGGTGTGGCACATACAGGATTAGCTCAAGTATGGCAGCCTGGAGTGTATCACATAGCAATGTGCCCTGCTGTGAATCCAGCTCTGAGCTCCATGCTGTGATGCAGATTTCCTCAGGTAACCAACAGGTAGTTCAATTCAGGACTCAGATTATCTCTGCTGTTGTTACAGTCGTTGCATCTTCCCTTGCTTCTTTAGCACAGAGCTCTTAAGCACGGCTTCAGTAATTGCTGTTTCTTTACAGAGCTGCAGCGTGGAGTCCCAGGCCCTATAAAACGCTGGGATCACTGAGTATGATGCTTACCCTTTTTCACAGCTTGCTGCACTCAGCATTTACAATGTGCTTCTCAGAAAGCCTTGTTAGGTGAAGCAAAACAGATGCACGTATGTGGCAAGAGTTCAAAGGTAACTTGCTCTTTGCTTTGGCTGATATGGGAAATAAATAAAATAGTGAATTATTCTGCATCCACGTTCTTGCCAGTTTTACCATGCTGTGTTCTGAGGTCAGAGCTCTCTAAAAGTCTCATTAAAAAAAAGTCCAGGATCGTTCTTTAGAATATTTGTTACGTGCTGCCCACTTTTTCTTTCTCAGCTGCTGCTCCAGTTAAATGGTCTCTCTCCCGTAGGAAAACAGTTTCCTCTCTCTGCCTGGGTGTCTTTCATCTTACCAAAACTTGAGATGGGGTGAAGCCTGAATGTTGTAATGTTTTGTTATAAAAGCAAAGCAGTTAGGCTAAGTGCAGTCCTTTTCTGAAGTCTATGAATCGTAGACTGGTTGGGAAATTAATGGTGTTTCTACTCTATCTTCTAGCAGCCTCATTAATTTTTCCACCTGAGTTGATTAATTTAACATGTGTTTTCATACTTGAGGAGCTAAGTAGCAGGAGAAGCTTTTGCTCTTTTTCTACCATGGAAAAGCACTTCAGACAGGTAATAGCTGAGTGGGAAATGAGCAACCTGGTGAGCAGTTGAGCAGAGCTAATAGAAAACAAACTCATTACTGAGACTATAGTCATGCAATTCATACAGATGCTTAATTCTGTGCTCCCAAGTAATATAAACTCTGCAATGTAAAATGTGTTTTTACATGTCTGACAGTATGATGCCTGCTCACTCTGAAAAGCTCTAAGTATATAAAATTGGGCAGAAAGGGGATTCTCGTTAGCTAAATCCAGTATTTTGATTAAATAACTCAAAACACTTGGGTAAACCTTTGTCTTCAAGCAGAGGAGACACTGAGTCACCTGCTTGGAGACAGGTGCTGGTAATGAAGCATCATACTGGGTCACCCTGCTCAAGCCAGGTGTTCTTGTTAGGTGTTTGTGTTAGAGAAGAGCTGTGAGCCACGCTTAGGAACAAATGTAGGTTTGTATTTTCAGGAAGATTCTGGCCCTGAGAAATGTCAGAAGCAGCTGTGATCCTGACCTGGGAACTGAAAATAGACTTTAATCAATCTGTTTTTTCTGTTTGCCAAAGTAGGTAGGTACAGGTGGGTAGCTCTAAGTAGTTGACTTTAAAGTCTGAGAGAGAGAGGGTTTAAGAACTGTGTAACTGAGTTTATTGCTAGTGATTTGATTTAAATCCTGAATCATACTGAGGTACAGAAAGAACAAAAAAACCTTTAAGTTTTTCTTTTTAGGTTACCATATTTTTTATGGCATATAGGTAGAACAGATTGAAGCAATGGCTTCTGGACTTTTTGAACAATTGCAGTGTGTATGGAGGTAAACAGAGGTTATTAATGCTGTTCTTAATTCAAGATGTTCTGCCCCTCTATCTAAATCTGGTTTATGCAATCTACTGTAATAAAGTAAATCAGATTATCAGGTTAGTTTTTGGTATTTTGCTCCAAAAGCTTGCAGGGTTCTCTTTATAATTAATCAGTTTAATTATTGGCACTCATCGCGACATTCTTTACTGATGGTATTGATACCTAAAATTATGCAGGTGAAACAAAGCCAAACTTTATTGTAGGGAGTTAGAGAAGCATCTTGTCCATGATAAACTGCTCAGTCTCTGAATGTGTTGCTGGTCCTCAGCACTGAGGTGCTGAAATAGTCCTGCCAGACACAGTTCTTCCTCCTGTTCCCTCCATTGCTTTTCAAGTGTCTACCGTGACTCAGAGACTTGTCATCCCCAGCTGATAAGCTTATCATCCCAACCATTGTTTTTATTCTCCTAAATAATAGTATGAGGTTGGGGGAAGAGAGAACACTGGTAAATATAAATTTTTTAAACAAAAGGGTGAAGAAGGATGAGGCATTTATGAAGTAAATGCACAGTAAATCCTTTCAAAAGTTCTGTAACACAAGTAACTTGTATTTATTGTCCTTTCAAGGGATATAGTCTGGTATTGTCTGGATGGAATTCGGGTAACTCAGCAGACATGCACAAGGCACTTACTGTAAAGAGGAGTCTGGGCCCCGCAGTGAAAAATGGTCAGTGAAAGTTCCTTCTCTGCAGAGTTTTTGTGTTTATTTTTTATTTGTCTGTAGGTGTTACTAAAGGGCTAGGCAGGCTAAAAAAATAAATAAAACTCAAGCTTACTTTGAGTTTTTTTCTCCAGTCTCATTTTTTAAAAATTTTTCTTCCCCATAATTAAGTAGCATTTGGATGTTTATGTTGCTGTTGGGAGCTCTGGAACTCTCACATTTCTACAAGGTGAGCAGTTCTCACTCCAGTATGTCTGTGTGGCTTTGGGTTTAAGACTAGAACAGGGAACTAGACTACTGACAGTGCTGGGAGTCCATGAAACAGTTCTGCACCTTTGGCACCTGAATGGAATATTCGGGGACTCAGCATTCAGAGTTCAAAAATTATTTGGGGTTTAGATTAGTAAACTGTACTTCAACAATATTTGACTTACTTTGGCTGCAGTTTCACTTCCAAAATAGTCTGCAAAGGTGGAGTCTGCTGTAAAAAGAAAAAGCATCATATCTGTTGAAATGTACCTAGATGGAAGTCTGAAGAGTCCTTGCTGATAAATATTCCTTTTATCAGAAAACAGAATTTCAGCATTAAGAAAGGGATACTTCTCAGTTAGAAAACATTTTTATTTTTTTAAGAATTTGTTACCATCTTTTTTTTTTCCTGTGGCTTTCAGACCACCAACTGTAAAAGCAATCTCAAATCCGAAGTACAGGTGCCTTATCAGGCTAAAATTAGGAGTGCTAGACTGAGTCTCAGCATCCTGCAATCTGAATGGATCTGGGAGGTTAAATCAAGTCAGTTGCAAAAACTCTGGTGAGAGGTGTGATTTGAGGACACTCCCTCTTTACCTACCTTGGTACAGGATTGTTATTTAGTGATGTGGAGTGTAGGACTAAAGTCTACATCAGTGAATGTCTGAATGGATTTAAACTCATTAACTGCAATTTTGAATTTTTGAAACAACTGCACACTGATAATCCTCAGTAATGTGCCTTGGCCAGGATGCCAAAGGGGGCATTGAGTTGGAGGAGGGCAAAATGACCTGGGAGTTATGTAGCCTTTGGTTTACCTTACCCAGAGTTTGTGCTTCTTGAGGCTGATGGAAAGCAAAGGGACGTTGCTGAGCAGTGCAACGTTTGTAGAGCACCCAGTACTTTGAGATTGTACTTTTAGATCCTTACCTCCACAATATCTCGTTCTTGCACATTTTCTTTGTGTAATCTAAAATACAATTTCTTAGGCCCATTTTGTGTGTCTGTTACTGTTGAGTAAGGGCAGCCTGTTTTACCTTCTTCATTTTTGTGACCATAACACCAAATCTGTTAGATCAGGGAGGAACTATTTATTTCCATTTCAACTCCAACAACTGCATGGACTCTGCCTTATTCTTTTGTGTCATTTCCTATTCAGATGATTACTTGTCTTGCATCTTTCCCTAATAGCCTCTGTTCCCACACATTATAATTTGAAAGCATCATCATTTTCTTACTTCTCCCTTGCTGCACAGGAATTGTCACTGCAATCCCACTCTTCTCTTTCACATCCTTTTCTTAGAAAGGACTTGCTAGAGATTTAGGGCAATGTGAGCTTATTGGGTTTGTCCCTTTTTTTTGTTTTCTAGTTTAAGTGTAATATTGTTACACCTTACCGGATTCTTGGCTTTTGAGGGGTAAGGCCTGGTTTTGGTTTATTCTCAATCTTACAGTCTGGGGGTGGGGTCAGAGTATAACATAGCATAAAAATGACAGTGTAGCCCAGTAAGTTTCTGCAGAAAGAAACGCTTGTGTCACCTCCTTGCTAGGTAGCTGGGTTCTGTGCTGGACTAGGAACAGGAAGAGTTGATGGTAACTTTATTTGTCCTTTGGGAAAGCGCAGCTGTTGGGGGAACAATACTGATGTGTAATGAAGCTTTAAAAAAAGAATCATAATCATAATTTTTTACAAGCTCCAGACTGCTCCATGCTGCGGTTTTTTTCTAAAAGGACTATTTATTTCTAAGCAAATCTTGCTATTCTCACATACCTTTAAATCTTTATTGACACTATTTACTTTTTATTGTCTATTTTGCATATCTCTTTATTTTATTGTCTGATATACTTTCCAGAGTGCGATGTTTGGAATTGTTTAAACTTCAGGGGAAAAAATGTTCTTGGAGTCCTCCTATCTTTCCACTTGATGCCTGTTTTTTAAATGGCTGTGCCGTAGCAGACTGTTCTGCTGGCATGAAAGGTTTGATAGTGATTCAGAAACAGTAACAGACTGAAATAGCCCAAAGTGAGAACACAGTTTTAAGGTCACTGTAAAGCTTCAAAGCTAGGGCAGAAAGTGAAAAGAGGGATTTCAAATTTGATAATTTCTCTGAAAGCAATAACAAAGAAAAGAGGTGGTTTCATGTATCTAATTAAACTGAAATGTTGGTAGGTAGAGGGCATGTTTTCCATAGCCCAGTGAGCTGGAGTCTGCACTGCAAGCACGATGTTTAGAGAGTTATTTCAGACCCGGGGCATCTGATCTGACCTGATCCTTTTATTCTTCTGTGCTGAGCCAGCACAGCACAGGCCCGAGAAGGGACAGTGAACCCTCCAGGGCCACCCGGGTCCTGGTGCACCCCGGCCCGCTGGCATCTGTGGTGACCTGGAAAGGAGCTGTGGGAACGGGAGAGGAGCAGCACTGCGTCACGGTAGAGCAGGCTGCTGGGAAATGGTGATAACCTGGGAATTGCCTTCCAGTAAAGCTTCACTTGGCTGCGAGTAGGAGGACTTACTTCATTTAAAAGTAGGGTTACTGACAGCTGCTTTTATATAGGAGGAGTACATCTTTTTTTTGCAAAGAACACCTTTTCAAGTAATTTTCATTTCACTTTTGAGTACAGAGCACCAAGGCAGGAGAATGAGGTGGTACTTAAACACAAGTAATCAGAAGTGGGTTTATATTACTTTTAGAATTGGACATTATATATCTCCTGTCATTGCTGCAAAACGCTGCCTTGAGCACGTGCCATTATCTAATTTACCCTAGAAGAAGCTGAAGGAATATTGCTAAAGAATTCCTAATGTTGTGTTTCTGTTTGCAAGGGTGCTCCCATGACCCGTTCTTGGTAAAATGGCCTGAACAGCAACAGCTGTTAAGACAGGAATACAGGTTCAAGCACCCAAACCTGTCTGAGAGTGCCTGTGCCAAAGCTGATCCTGTTAAAGGGGATGACAAACCACTAGGGAGTTACCAAGTGAGTTCTGAAATAAGGGAAGGGCCATTTGGAAAGAAATGTATGGGACGTTACCATCTGTAACAGAAGGGAAAACAGTGGGAGTGGAGCCAGTGGTCAAAAACAGAAGGGGTGGGTTTGACAGCGTTTGCTGTATGTTCATCCCCCGGCATCAAAAACTCTGTGTGGACATGTCAGCAGCCTTCATCCAGCCCGGGCAGGGACTCCCAGCTGCGGGTGTGGTGCCTCCTCCCTGCTGTGTGCATTAGCAGGTGGTAAGGAGCAGCAAAGGACACAGTAAGTACCCGCATCTCCTACAGAGGTACGTGTGAGAGGGAAATTGGGTGTGGTTTAGATTATACAATCGTGGGTGGGAGGGTGGGTGCAGTTTTGTGTGCATGATTAGAACTTTGGGGGATTAGTGACGAAAGGTGCTTTATTTGTTAGGTGTTTATTAGCATTTGTTTAACAGTGTATTGCCCATACAGAACCTGAAAGTATATGCCACTGATTGCTAATTAATTGTGTTCTATTAATAAATCAATAAACCAGTTTGATTATGATTTGGTTTAAACGAAGCAAACTGAGCAGTTTTTCCCTGTCACACCCTTAGGTTGTGATTGTAGCTGTTACATGATGTGTTAGTGTAATTATGAGTCACAGAAGTTGTGTGCCAGTGTGAGGAGAGACAAATGTTGAGGATGCAAAGATAATCTCACTATTAATACAGTGGGATAGGACATTTTCATGGCAATTGTTGGGCAAAGCAGTGGCTGGTGCTAGAATTCTGTGTGCTCTAATGAGGTCATTAAACTCAAGTGTGACAGCAAGCATGCTGTTAGAACATGCTGGAATTATACTGGTCAGAGATGCTATTTCAGCTGTGGCTAATTAAGCTCCCATTACCAGTCATCATTAGTCCCCTCTGGAATACACTGACTTCCTCAGATCTGTTTTCCTAACACAAAACGGCTTCCAAACACTGTTCTCAAAATTATTCCGGTTTGAACCAACACTCTGAACTTTGATGTTAAGCCTCCATGTTGAGTAAGGAACTAAAAAAAAAACCTGAGTAGCTTATTCTGACCTCACACTGACTCTGCTTTGTGGAGGAGTTTTGGACAAGATAACTTCCAACCTGTCCTTTCCTATGATCTCACACCCTGAATTGCAGTTTTGCTTGTACAGGGAGTATGTGGTGATATTTTGGCTGTCTGGCCATGTCCACAGCAGTATTTTGAGCACAGTCACACCAGTTCTCAAAGCAGTAGCTCTGCTTCCTTCGATAAAATCCAGCTGTCTTTGGTTGCATAACTACTTAGATGTTTCTGCCTTTCTCATGAGTAGGAGGTAAACTCTAGAGATGAGTTTTTTTCTCCTTGCCTTAGAGGTCCTGAGGCATGGTTTGTCTGTGTGCTCTGTTTTGTTAGAGGCTGGAGGTGGCTAAAGCAAGTGAGACACAATTAAAGACATTAAATTTTGAGTTGATAGCCCATGGAAGAGGTGAGGAAGGAAAGAAAGTTTAAGCTCCTATTCTATTTCCATTTGGCTAGGGTAAGTTTAATCAATTACTTAAGAAAATCACAAACCCAGGACTGGAAAGGACTGAGTCTGGTCCCTTGCTTTGTGGTTGAAGATGGTTTCTTTGTACAGGCCTCTGTTACATCTGTACAAATATTGCTTCAAAGCTTGACCAGCTGAGGTGAGTCTTTTAATTTTCAGCCTAAATTTATTCATAGACGCTTTATATCCATCCGGTTTTGCATACTGATGTTTTCTTTTAGCTTAAATAGTTCTAGCAGTGCCTGTATTTATAGAGAGCAGTTAGGAAATTTATGGTACCATTTCAATTCCAGTTCTGGTTCAGCTGCACCTGAAAGTATCTTTGACCGTGTTTCAAGCCCATAATTATTTTGCAAGTGGTTTAATAACCCAAAAGCAGTTTGACAAAGCCTGAACCAGTTTGAGCTTCATGACATCAGACAATTTAATGCTTAAAACTGGAGAAATTGCAGCTTTGACAGGTGCATGAAATATCCACTTACTGATAAGGTGTGCACCAGTAACTGCAAACTGGATGCAGATCGATCATCACAGGGTCATGGAGCAGGGTGAGAGTTCATTCTCCACATGAGTCATTTGTCAAGGGAAAGGAAGAGACATTATGCTCTCTGAAGTCATTCCTGTAGGAGAAACAGCTGAATGCCAGTTTTACTAAGACCATCTCTTAGAACTGGTAACTGAAAACACAGCCCAAAGTTTAAAAAATATATTCCACCTGCATTTTAAGAAGATAAAAAGTTTTCACTGCTGTAAGTGTGGTGGAATTCAGGTTTGAGTTGAGATTCGTTCTGTAGACATTCGTTTTTATCCTATAGCAGTACACTGACTAGGCCAGTGAATTTTAAGGATATGTTATGTGGGGTTGTGGGAACATACACAAGATGCATCTGTGTGTACTCCGTGCCAGTCAGACATCACCACTGGGGGGCATCTGGCCTGTAGCTGGTTTATGTCCATCTCCTCTGAACACTTGGTACTATTACATTTTTTCCCCCAATTCTCAGTCTCAAATAATTCCCTTCCTATGATCTCCATTTCCACTGAAGAGCACTTGTAAAGCCAAGATATTTCAGAAACTATTAGACTATAAGACTGTTGCTTACAGGAACTCGTGAGAAGTTCCTTTGTTGGGCATATAGTTCTTTTTGCATAATTTTGTATTTTTCTTTGGAAGGTTCATTATCTGTCTTACAATCCATTCAAACCTTTTCCATATTATCATTTCTCATGTGATACTGAAGTGCTTCAACATCACCTGGGTTTATTTAATGAGAAATTTGACCAAATACATTTCCTTTGCTCTGGGTAGTTGGTGATCTTCTATAAGAACCAGTGAGTGACCCCTAAGTCACTCTGAATTTTTCCTGCTTGTTATTTTGATTGTTTGCAACTTACATCTTGAATTCTATGCATAGAGAAGTTCATTTTTACACACACTTAACATGAATTTGTTTTCTAATTAAGCATACAATACACAAGGAATAGCAAAATAATTTATTTGTACAAATTTTAGATATCAAAAGACAAAACCTTATATGAGCATGGAAGGGATAAATATGGGGAAAAAAAAGTGTGATGTAAAAACAAGCAGACCACAGGGAAAGGAATGTGTCGACCTAAATTGCCAGGCATTTGTTTATTTATTCATTTAGCAAGGTTTAGAGAGGGGGTTTAAAAAAAAGAAACACTTGTGTGTTGCAAGAGGTTTAGGGGAAGTGACTGCTGAAATCAGAGTATAAATGTTTTGCAAGGTCAGTCCCTGGACCAGTTAAGTAAAAAAAGGAGTGGAAATAACACAAAGTAATAAAAAAAAAGCAGGCTACAGTACTGGAAGTGTTTGCTGAGTTTTTGAGTCTCTAGAATGTCGTTCCTGGGCTATGCAGCTCTGCTCTTGTGTTGGATGCATTGTGCTGCACAAAGAGGTAAGCTTTAACTTCTGTCTTAAAGTGTAGCTGAAGATGGCAACTAAAGCAATTTGGAAAGGCATTGTAGCTTTTTTGCATGAATTTCTAACAATAATTGAGATTTCTTCTGGCGGCATTTAGCAGCTTTAGTGTTTAGTGTCCTGTCACAGGATTACTTTCACCTATTTATTTGGGTGACTACTGCTGTTATTAATCTGTTGCCCAACTTTTAAAATGGTTGGTATCACTATAAACTAGAGTCAGACAACTAATTTTCTATTCATTATGTTTGCTAATTATTCTAATATCTAAAACCAGGCAACAACTGGTAGATTAAAATAGAAATGCACATTTATGGAGTATTTTGTTTCTGTCTGGAATAATCTGTGAGATGGTCTGAGAAAGATGAATGATTACTAAATTGACTGAAAAGCTTTTAATATCTCTTTTGACTGACTGGTTTTAGTTTGGAAATGAGATAAACAGATACAGGTATGCTTTTTTTCATGTTTAAAGAGGTAGCTAGTATTCTATGTAACTTTTCAGAAGCTTCTGATGTTTTGTGTTTCTCTGTTCAATGTATTTTTCTGGATTTGAGTTTACATTATTTAGTGTATCCTTAGTAATTTAATTTGTTTGCTTTCTGTCTGAGTTTCTTTGCATAGAGTGTTGTGCAGAGGGTGGTGTGTGGTTTTGAGCTCGTGTGTCTTTGCTTATTTTAGTTGAAAGTTATGAAGACCTTGTTAATCAAAACAACCCAATAATGGATTTTACTTTGAAAAATTGGGAAATTAAAGGAACGTCCTATCTTACTGAAATACAAATACTGCCTCAAATCAACTAATAGTCTAATTTGTTTGCAAAGACGTGCAGAAGAGTCCTGGAATTTGAAATGAAAGTTTGCCTGAATTTGTACTTTGTTTTCCCAATGCTTTCTTTAGGTCACGGAGATTGGAAAGAAATGTGAATGTAGCAAAATTTGATTTATCCAGGACAACTATTACCACGGGTCATGCAGGGTCCTTATTTAAGCTTCATGCTGAAAGTCTGTGTGAGTTGTTCTGGGAGCTGAGTTTTGCACAAGGGCTGAAAACCACTTGTACCTGGATTTGTAATTGTGCTTGTACTTCATAGAAGCTGCTACCAGCATTTTGTTGGCAAAAAAGAAGCTTGAGCTATTTCTAACTGAGGTCAAGTCCCATGTAAATGCTGAATGAGTAATTCCAGCTCTCCTGGTCTGTCACTTAAGAATTTGAAGGTATCCGTTTAGTGCAGGATTTCTAATGCAAAAATAAAACCTTCCAGTATTGGTGAGTGCATGATGGGGTTAACATCATTTTGAAATACAACCTACCTGCAGATTTCTCCACCTCATGCCACTAAGAAACTGCATTTAAAAACCCCCTCCAATAATTAGCTGTAGTCAGAAATATGTGTAATTATATATGTGTATATATATATACACTCTGACACTTGATGGTAACACATAGTTTGACATCAGGGCAGGAGTGGGGAAGAGTTGAGATAAAACCCAGCAAGACCCAGCCCATCTTAGTAATGATGAAAAGACTGAGGAGATTATCTTTGATTTTTGGGTTTTTTTTTAATGTAAACAAGGAGGAGTTGAGAGGCTGCATTCTGCATAACAGACAATAAAAATGTGATAAAATTCAGAGGGAGGAATAGAGAAGCTTTCCCTGTACTCAATAACCTATTTTTTAAATTATAGATTTCAGTATGCACCCTCAGCTTGAAAACTGAAAGTGCTAATTCAAACAAGATCTAAGTAAAAATATATGGACTTAGAAGCATTCTTTTTCTCACCATTACAAAAAACTTTTTGGGTAAACTAACAATTTTTAACTCATTTCAAAGACTAGCTAGAGGATTCCTGTTCATTTTGCTTATTCCTACATTTTGCAAAAAATGTTGTTAGAATTTGAATCTTAGTCTTGCTAGAAAAAGTATCTCCTATGCTTTTTATAGTAGCCTAGTACCCTCTAGTGCACAGAAACAATAATTTTTATTCAGATGCAATCATTCATAGAGGGAGAATAATTATCAAGGTAATTGGAAAAAATGTGAATGTGTGGGCACACTCTTCCTTTAGCAACAAAGCAGTATTGTCAAAGCTTGTCTAATTCTTCTGGCTACTTAAAACAGCCAATCTAAAGTTATTAGAGCTCAAAATTAACATTATATTCCTTATATTTTCTAAATGCAGAACACTTAAAATTATACAGTTTTTTCTTGTAACAAACCCTTTTTCCTGTTTTTTAAACAGTTTTGTAGAATTATGCCTCTAATTTGGTTGGCCCCTGACTGAAATACAGTGAGTTCTCAAGCATGTGTCTTTGTAAAAGTCAATTAAAACTCAACACACAAAGTGAGCAGATTAAATACAGTTTGTTCCACATCAGCCACCTAATGTGTGGTTGTGAGCTATAACAGTGAGCTGTAACTCCACATCCCTCACATGAGGAAAGATCCTAAATACTTTTCCCATAGTCCTATTTCCAGGCAGCACCTGGACAACCCATAGGAAGGTTTGAGTGAGAATCCTGCTGCTTTCTCGAAGCTGTGGCCTTACAGCTAAACTGGGGAGAGGACATCTGTGCCAGGTCTCTGCTGAGTAATGAATCTACTTACCAAGGGATTTCCTTCCCTGGTGGACATTTCTTCTCCCATTTACTTTCCATACAGAGATTTCATTCCTTTTCCAAGGCTTCATTTCTCAGGGCTTGTTTTATTCTTGATGAATACCTCACCTTTCATGTTCAGATGGAAAACAGAGTTCATTGCATTTAATTAACTAGGCTGTTCAGACTCTTACTGCAGGTGAAGCTTCAGCTTCCAAAATGAGTACATTTCAATCACCCAAGCACCGAAAGTTAGTCACTGAAATTAGGGCAATTATTTCATGACAAAATCATTTAGTCTTTCATTAACAGCTTCCCAACATTTGCTTCTTTCCCCTTTAGTCTGACTTTTCTCATTCTCAAGCTGTTGAGGAGCTTCTTAATAAAATTAATTCAGGTTCATTTGTTGTAGTTCATATGGACTTGGCTGTACATTTCATGTGCACTGAAGAAGGCCCAGAAAGGAGCTTTTGGGCAAGGATTGTGTAATCTTGAGCCAGTAAGAAATACCAGACACCACCATCCACTCCCCAAACTGAGTCAAAATGCTTGGAAGCTAAAGGTCAGAGTGAATACCCAGAATTAATTCTACTGTGTAACAAGTAACTTGTAAGTAAGGAACAAGAGGAAATAAGTTTTGGAATATCAGGTGATCTGAGACTGGAGAGAAGGTTTGGCAGAACTTAATCAAATGACATATGAAATGTTAGTAAAGGTAGTGGTGGCTGGAGGAGAAAATAGTTTGAAAGGAAACTGCAGAGTGCACAGAGCTGTTCTCTGTGGCAGTGGAAGGACAGACCTGGAGCAGCTCCTGCAGATGGAGGGGTAGGAGGTGTCTGCAGCTGGAACCAGGGCACTGATCTGCTCTCAGCCTTTGTAATTAAATCTGTTTCATGAACCATCATTGTCCTGGGTGGTTTCTTGGCACCTGGCTATTCCTATGTCCTGCTAAACGTCTATTCACATTCCTACAAAATGTGGATCCTAGGCAGTTTCCTATTTTGTGCCAATTCAGCACAAAACACATGCTGGTTTGATCACAAATGGCCAAAGGATTTCTTTGCTACATTTCCTATTGCAAAATTATTTTGGTGTTTGTAGCATGTGCGTCAGTCACCAATGTTTTTATTTAAAATTTTTAGCTTGTGAAGAACCTCCTCCGAGAAGGATAAAAGAAGTGCCTACTAAAAGATGGGACAAACCTCCCTATCCACACGGGACTCAAGCTACGTACAATTGTCGGCCGGGATATGTCAAAATTGGACGAGTTGCATTTCGGTGCGTCGATGGAGAGTGGAAGCAGCTGCCCCCAGTGACAGAATGCAGAAGTGAGTATTTATGCAAAATATCTGCAAACGTTTGATCTGGCAGATCATATTCCTTGCCAGTGATGTCAATATGAAATTGTATTTTTGCCTGTAAATTACTTTTTCTGCACTCTTTAGAACATCACCCTAAAAAGTATGTGTGCTCAAGGGAACTTTTTTAAAGTTCCTTTTCTCCAGATCAAAGGATTTATTCTTTTTCTTTACAAAGATCGTATTCTAGGCCAGCCTTATTAACCCAATTTACGTTATTAAAATCAATTATTAAATTCTTAGAAGCTTGCTTTCAAAATTTTTTAGTCTCAGCAGGATAAAGCACAAACCTAGCTTCTGAATGTGAGTCAAGAGACAGTTTATTCAACTAGTTCTGTAAAAAATACAATTTCTTGGAAGTGGGAATTTATTTTTCCCTGCCTTTTCTTTTAAGCTGTAATTCACGATTAGAATGAGAGCTGCTATTTATTATGTCTAGCATACTGTGTTAAGTGTTTACAAGTATCTCACACCCTCATACAGAATTCATTAGTGAAGAAATTGAATTTTGTTATCATTAGTCAGCAGATACTTCTTTTCTGTAATAAATAAGCTTTAAACACAAAGGAGTTTTAGAAGAAAGGGTTATTCTTGTGTATCTAACATACAAAATTTTTACTAGTAGAGTATAAATATTTGGTTCAATAATAAAAATGTAAGTCCTGAGTGTCATTCAAACAGAGATCGATACACACCGTAAGAATTAATAAGTTGCTAATAGCTTTTTTAAAATTTTTTGCTTAGTCTCTGTCTCAGTGTTTAGATTTCTTTGTGTAACTAGTCAGTGAACACGGACCTATACAAAATTTGGTGTCGTTTGTAGCATGTTTTAGCAAATGCTGCCACCCAGTGAGCAGCTGCTGCCACCGGCAAGGAGCGTGTGGAGAGAGAGGAGGGAACACGGTCCCTTGGCAGGACAGAAGACAGAAACATTGATAATGAATTTCCATTTTCTCTGAATCCCACTGGGGCGGCCTTAGGGCCTACTCAAACACAGCTTTCTTGGTAAAAACGAAGGATGTTGATATGCCCCAGGAATTAAAATGCCTTGCTGGACAAGAAGCAGGAAAGATTTCTGCTGAGGAGAGGTGACAGGCTTCAGCCATGCAGTTATTTTGCAGTCCATGTTACAATATCAGAAGGGGATGAGTGAGAGGGGAGGGTGTGTTCATCTTTGCCACTCTCTTGGGAATGCAAGGCAAAGAGTTAGGGCCAGGCCATAAGGAAAGTCCTGTGGGGAGCTTTTAGCAGCAAGCACTGAGGACCAAATATCTCCTGTGGCTTTAGATCACCCCATTTCACTCAGCACAATCCCCATCAGATTGAGGAAAATACATTTCTAATCATGGATGGATGCTCTAGTGAAGGCTTTGGACCAGATTATGTCACAAATTGTATGAAAATTGTCATAAATTTGTCATAAAACTGAACATGAGTTCAGCCTTTTTAAAGGAATAAAACTTCCTAATTTGTTTTTAGGGTTTTTTTTGTTGGTATGTTGGTTTTGTCTTGGTTTTTAAAATAAGCATACTCCAGTATGTTATCATCGAAATCTTTGAAAATAGTGATAAAAAGGAGAGGTTAATTAAACTTACTCTGAACATTTCTGATTTTTTGAAAGGCCCCAAAGACCCATACTCACTACTAATCACTGGAAAAATGCCGTTTTTCACATTTTCACCTTCCTATGTATGGTGTAAGTAAGGCTTTTTCCTTCTTTTTTTTTCTTTTTTTTAACCAGATAAGCCCTGTGGACATCCTGGAGACACTGAGTTTGGTTTCTTTGAACTTACCAGTGGAACTGAATTTGTGTTTGGTGCCAGAGTTGAGTACAGATGCAATGATGGGTAATACTTGTTTAATTCAATGTATGGGAATTAACATAAGGTGTTAATCAAAGTGTCAGTTATTGATTTGTTCTCTGTAGTGCAGCTGCATCTTACTAATATTTATTGCTTGCTTATGTGTTGTAAAAAATGTTTGAAGGAAGACATTTCTGGCAGACTCACTAATGTGTCTTCACTGAATGCTTGAAAGAAACTCTTCTCTCTTCCACCTCTATTCGTCTTCTTCAGTGGAAAATACAGCAAGCCAAATACATGGTATCGTGCCTGTGACTGGATATTTTCCTCTTGAAAAGCAAATCAGCTTTGGTACAGTGGTTTAGCCATGCTTTTGCAGTCGTTATGTTACTGGAATCCAGTCTGAGTTCCACAAAGAGAGTTCCAAAATCAATATTCTCCTTAATCCCTTCAGTTCCTCACTGTCATTTCAGAGTAGCTGTCCTTCCTCTTGTTATGTAGCCAAAGTTTGCTATCTCTGTAATGAAGAAGCCTTCTTACTTACTCCTTCCTACTCTCTGATTTTATTTTGTATTTTACCCTATGCAATTAGAAGAAAGCAAATAGGGAACCTGCAGGTAAAAAAACTACTCAGTGTTGTCACATTTTGGTTATTCTGTGCTGGAACACCTGAAGTCTTCTTCCTTTGCTTCAAAAACAGCATCACTGTTGTTTCTGTCACATAATGAAACTGTGTTTTAGTGGTTTTACCTTTTTATTTGGTAAGATACCAGATGCTCAGCCTAAGAAATTACCGTGAGTGTCAGGCAGATGGATGGAGCAACGACATCCCTCACTGTGAAGGTAAATGGAGTTTGACATTTAATTCTCTATCAAATTGGTTTTTTATCTGTCTGATGCTATCTAGAATAGTCTGTGATTGCTTTACTAGTAATAATTCACATATGTTTAAACTCAAGTTAACCAGCAGTGAAGCTCTTACAGTGACTGCTCAGCCATTTAAGTCCAACAAGCTGTTGTTAAAAACCCTTCATGAAGTGGAGTCCTGTCACTTCCAGACTGGCTTAAAGCTCTGCCTCACCTAAAAGCCCTGATAGAGTAGCTGCCTGCAAAACATGGTTGCAAATGACATTTGGGATGGTGAGTTTCAAACCAGTGTGAAGGCATGTGGGTTTTTAGCTACTTTCCTCCGCCATCCTTGTGCATATCCTAAGCATTAAGATTTTGTTAAGGTCTCCCTATTAGCATAGTGTAAGACATTCAGTAAACAAGAGCAAGGGGGACACAGACATTAAGGCTTAATAGACTGGATGGCTCAGATTATGGTTTTAGAAACCTTTTCACTGGTTTAAAACATGTATGATCATGAAAATAAGGTTCCTGTTCTTCACAGAGATAATTTTTAACTGCTCTATTTTAACATATGTGGGCAAGAGTGACATTTTTCTTTAGGTATAGGAAAGGGTCTCTAAGAACAAATGAAAGTAGATATCTTGTCTAGACTTTGTTGTCTATGTTTTGATATTTCCTTGGATTTAGATACTTCACATTTAGTTTACTGGATTTTGAGTGCCCTCACACTTAGGTATTGAGGTCTGTCTGCACCATATGGAGCAAGGATTTCCAACAGTTTTTGTCATGTGTCACCAAAATATTTCAGTTTCAAAGTCCTCCTAAGTTATTTCTGTCATGGTTGAGTTTTCAATGAAGTACAATTGCCTGTGAAAGAAAGTATTTGTATTATGTCCTAAATGTGAGGAACCCAGGAGACAGAATATGAGCTCATGGAAAAGGCAGATGACTGTTAAGATGGCAAATGTCAGAGAGAAAAACAAAAGCCACTTTTGTACCTGCTTAATAATGAAAACATTTAAGAATGAGCTGTGATAGTCTTTTCCTGCCTTAATAAGAAATATCTGATGACATAGGTTAATTCTTTTTTTTCCTGCAGGAACAAAACTGGGAGGTGCAAGAGGTCTAAATTAATGTCTGACACTGGGTTTGTTTACTTTAGTAACATAATTGCTCTCATATCCTTAACTAGAATTTTAGTTAATAACTGAACTCTTGTAGGCAGTCTGTAATGCAGCACTTTTCCAGATTTCTGCCCATAGCAAACTCAGTTTGGCACAACTCTAAACAAAGTCAACTGATTTTGACGAATTTTAGTGGTGTCAGTCAAGGCTCAACCATAGCATGCTGGATCCTAGGATGACTTAGATTGGGTGAGGTCATCTAATTCAGTGGATGCTCTGTCTTTAGCGTTCAAGGGCGGAGAAGAGGATGATGAGAGCAGGTCTAAAAGCTTCTTCCTATGTCACTCTGTCTTTTTGCCTAGGGCTTTGTATTGCATTTGGTGCAAATAGTATCTGAATACATAGCTAGAGTGTATATTTTTCAAATGTGTAAGGAAATTACAGTGATTTTTCTGTATTTTAGCTTTTTTGTGTGTCAGCTTATTTTACAGAATAGACCTCAAAATGACTTTTTTTTTTCCTTTCCTTGTTTTGTTTTTCCAGTGATAAAGTGTTTACCTGTACAAGAACCTGAAAATGGAAGGATAATTATGACTGGTGCATTTGAGCTAGGCCAAGAATATTCCTTTGGCCAGGTTGTAAATTTTGAATGTAATGCAAAACACAAGCTTGTTGGAGCTAAAGAAATCATTTGCTCTGCTAATGGAAAATGGAGTAACAATGTGCCTCAGTGCCAAGGTAAAAAGGACACTATTTACTGTGTGTCATTAAGAAGCTTCGTTCTCACAGACTCCTAAATACAGGCTACCATATGGGAAGCTACAAAGTTTTCACTTCATGTCAATTAAGCATAGTTTGTCTGTAAACAATCTCCATTGAATATATGAAGAAGTAGGATAAGAAAGAGAGATATAATAATATTGGACACTAATATAATCATAATAGGCCATCTGTTTGTTCCACATTTTTCCTACAAGCTGTATGTTCTGCCAGGTTGCAGTCAAATTCTTTGATGTGTCTGCATAAGAGTCAACCACTTCAGTGTTGACTCAACCAAAGTAATCAGAAGCAACTTTGAATTTGTGTGAACCAAGTTTAATAAACAAGTAAGATTTTAATTCTTATGGTATATAGAATACCAAAAAAAGTCATGCTGGGTTTTTCTTTCCTGATACTAATGTGTCTGGAAAAGTTAGAAGGTTCATGTTTTGTTTTTACAGAACAATGGAATCAGTGAGGTGGTGTGGGACCTCTGAAGGTCCCTCAAAGCAATTAGCTGGGGCAAGTTGCTCAAGAACATGTTCAGTCAGCTTTTTAATATCTCCAACGATGGAGATCCACAGCTTCTCTGGGTAACCCATTGCAGTGGTTGAACTCTCTTCAGTAAAAGCATTGAAGTGGCCTTTTCTGTATTTCAGTTTGTGCCCAATTGCTTCTCACACTGTGGCTGCTGGCCAGTGAGGAAGGTCTGGTTCCATCATCTTTACTTCTGCCTGCTCCTCTGGAGCCAGGAATTGACACATGTGAAAAACACTGTCCCTCCTCCCCCAAGGCTTTTCTCCAGACTCTCTTAAACCTCTATCTGTTAAGTTTTTCCAATTCCTTAATTATCCTCCTGTCCCTTATTGGATCTGCTCCAGTATGTCCTTATCTCTCCTCTACTGGGGTTTCAGACCTAGAGAGGTGTAGAGGGGCAGGATCACCTCTTTTGGTCTGCTGGCAACACTTTTCTCAGTGCAGCCCAGGGTATTTTCTTGCTGCAAAGGCCCATTGCTGGCCCCTGTCCAACTGGTCCATCAGGACCACCAGGTTTTTTCTGCAAATCTGCTTTTCAGGCAGTCAACCCCAAGCTGCCCTGCCTGCAGCTGGAACTGGTGGATGGGGTTATTCCTCCCAGTTTCTGAACAGAGAATGGATGGGATGGGATTGCCAGTGTATAAGAATGAATCCCAGGAAGATTATGGTAACAAACACTTAAATATTCAGAACATCACGTTTCTTAGATTATTTTCTATGTTATTTGATCATGAAGTATGAGTTTAGAAGAGCAGGATAGGCATGTCAGAATGGCAAATACATTTATGGTTTGTTTGCAATTTCGGTGCTGCATTTTTCTGCTTTGAAACCCCCATTTATTATATTTTGTACAGCATGAAGTGGAATTAAACATATGTTCTTGTAACATTTGCAGAACATAGTGAATTTCATTTAACAATGACAGTTCCCATGAGCTATATTTCATTCTAAATAGAAAGTAAATTCAGTAAAAGAATCCAAGAGAACTCTTTGGTGTCCTGTTCTGTGACCTAGGAAAACATTAAATATCTTCTAGCTTTATGAATGCATTTTTAGGAAACTGCAAGATCTGGTTTTATTGGGTTTGGGAAGGGACTGGGAACACTGGTGTTCTTTTATAGATATTAAGCATTCTAATGTCAATTTTTCAGATACTTTCATTCTTTTCTCCTTTTGATGTTGTGATTTAACTCATAATCTACTGGCTCTGAGAGCACATTAGGTTTGTTGGAAATTACAAAGAAATTATCTGAAAAATAGAAAATCCTAAATTTCAGCTAGCCTAGTTTCTTGATTTGGAATGCTTTCTGCCTTATCTATTGATTCTGAAATCCATTAAAATCCAAAGTAAAGCCCAGAAATCTGTCTCATGAACCAATTTGCAATTGAAGCTGTGCTACACCACATTTTCCACCTGGAATCCAGAATCAAGGAAGTGCTCAAATAAGTTCCAAACAGCTTCCAAATGCAAAAGTTTCTGTGAATTCAAATTTAAAAAAAAGAAAAAACCAACAAAACCCCCCCCTATATTTAATTATCATAGAAATTTATTCTTAGCAAATAAAAATACCTGGATTTTTGTCTGTTTCAATTTCAGAAATTATTTGTGACGTGCCAGAAATTCCGCATGGATATGTCCGTTCTCCAAGGAAGTCCTATAAGGAAAATGAACTAATGCAGTATTTCTGTAGAGAAGGATACAAATATGGTAACAAAGCAGATGCACTGTGCACTGAATCGGGATGGAATCCACCTCCCTTTTGCACTGGTCAGTCTTGCCTAAAGTGGTTTTGCACTTTTGTTGGGTTTGGAAGTAATTTTAGAGATTAATAAGTTCATTCATAACAAATCCATCCATATGCAGCCAATATCCATGAAGACTGGAAGGATTAAGTGCTGAAGGGACCAAACAACTGGATAAGAGTTTTCCATGAAGAGCAGTAGCAAAACCAGAATCTTGCTGTGAATCTCTACAAATTAGTATATTTACAATGCTGAAGCTCCCTGCTGCTTTTTAAGTCTCAAATGCTTTCTGAGCAGTTTATATGACAAATCCATAATTCCTGAGGGTAGTCCTGTAACATCAGCCCTCTGGTCATGGATTTTACTTTATATATAAATATAGCACTTAAAGGCTATATTTAAATCTCCAATACCCACAAACAGAAATATGCATGTTATATCCCAACTGAAACAGTTTGATGAAATTTTGGGGAATTTATCAGTGCCTTGAATTTTCTTCAAGAAGTTGCCAAAATCTTGAAACTGGAAAAAAAATGTTGGCAGCAGGGCAGCATTTAAGATTTTATGCACCACCCACCTTCCTGGGACCTCTTCCAGAAAGACTCCTTTAGGAATAAAGACTTGTTGTCAGTCTTGGGGCCCACTCAGTTTTTGACCTTTCTGATTCAAGATTAGTAATGATACTAATTAATATGCATTGCCTACAGTTTAGCAACATACTGGTTTTGAGGAGTGCCGAAAAAAACGTTCTTCTAGACATTGATGTGCTGGGCTCTGGTACTTGGGGTGCGCTCAGATGATGGTTCTGGATCCTACTGGGCTTATCACAGGACCTAGAGGACTCAGCAGTGCATGCACAAAAACTGGTTCACCCACCCTCACTCCACAGCAGGACCAACCTGTAGTTACCTTACAGTCATCCCCTCCCAGCCCTCAGTGTGTTGGTGATGTTTTCTGAACTGGAAGAAGATACAAAAAAACCAAAAGACAGGCTCTGATTTATAAATATGTTTGCCTGACTTCTCTGAGCATAAAGATATCTTGAATTTTTTTGAATAAGATTCTTGACCTTTTTCAGTTGTTGAAATACTTCCAGTGTCAGTGAAGGATGCTCATCTTAATCACACAGCCTTTGAATGATCAGTTCCCAGTTAAGTATAATTATTTCTCCATTTACGACCTGCTGGTGAAACTGCCCTCCTTTGGGACAGTGTCCATAAATGAGCCCAGCATAGCCCAGCTGCAGAATGATCTACTGGAAAAAATTAGTCAGGTTCAGTTTGATGGCTTCCAGTTCTTTCTCCAACCATTCTCTTTGCAATTAAGTTTTAATCTTCTAATTAACATAGCATCAGTAACAGCTGTCACTCTTCTCTTACAGAACCATACATTTCTAAGGGTGAGGAAGAAATGTAACATTTTCTTTGCTCTAAGAAACATCTTTTTAACAATTTTATGCAGTTATGGCCAATTTGCTGTGAAAACAAGAACTTAAGCAATAAATTTAAACATATTCTTCAATTTTTTTTGTTTTTTATGTAGAAATTGTATGCTCTCCACCAGTAATTTCCTCTGGGAAATTTATACCTCAAAAAGATAAGTATACAGTGGGTGATACAATCACAGTACAGTGTGATGCTGGATATCAGTTTAAAGTGACAACTGGCAGAACCACCGCTGAATGCACCAAGAATGGCTGGGTGCCTGAGCCAGCTTGTGTCCGTAAGTAGCTCTCATGAATGAAGTTACAATGTAGAATTTGTTGGAAGTATCTCAGAGAAAAGAAGTCAAGAGCAAAACTTGAGGAACGTTAGATATGACAGTTGTTTATTATTTTTTTCTTTGTGCTGTAAAGCTTAATTTGATTGTTTAGGAAAATCACCTATAGAAACAGTGGTATAATCCAGGTTTACATTGTGTTTATTAACACACAGGTATTACCTATTACTGTATTTGTAAATCTGTTAAAATGTGCTACTGTCAGCTCACTGTCAGGAAGGCTTGTGCTCCACCCGAGGAATAGCATCCCAGTCAGGATTAGAGGACATGGGGAGTTGAAAGCAGCCAAGCCATAGGTAATGATTGGAAGATATCTTTCCTTGTAGTATCACAGCTCTAGATTTTTACTTGGCATTGTAATTTGGTGTTATGGACAGTCACAGGATTTTATCTATTTCATAACCTGTCAGATAGCAAAGCAAGGTATTCTTGATGGTTGATGAATTCTTTCTTGGGTTAAACTTCCCATAACTGCAATGATAGTTTTGCCCAGTAGGCACAGTACAAAATAATAAATTAGCAGCTGGTTTCATAATTTAACCCTCTTTGATCTTTGGTCACTGAAAATAAAACTTAGAATGTGGGAGAAACCCTGATGAAATCAGTCTTGTAAATGAATCTTTGGATAAGGTGATTTTAGCTATTTCTGAAACATGCTCTTTTAGTATCTGAGTTAGTGTTTTCTCTGTAACAGTTGGGTTCTAGAATTCAGGTATCATTCTGAGTCCACTTCACTCATTATTGAACGGTCTGTCCGGTGGGTGATGTGCTTTGCCCTGGCGTGTGGGTTCTGGGTCAGAGCATTTCGGGAGGAACCTGGGTAAACTTGAATGGAAGCTTCTGAGAATCTCCTTGTATCCTTGACTTGTCCTTGGAAAGAGTCAGTTCTTTTGTGGAACAAAGAGAAGAAAATTAAAATGCTGCAGCTTTAAAATAAAAATGAGAAGAGTCGGGAAGAGCTTTTAGTGCAGGATCCCGGAAGTTATAAATGGAAGTGGCAGGAATCATCTCAATTTTAAGAGTGCACAGTTCAGTTTCTTTATCTGAGCTAGATGACTGGGCTCCCTTTATGGTCAGAGTAGTAAATTTAATCAAGACCCTCTACAGTGTCATCTCTCTGTACAATGAATACTAGCCTTGGTCTCATGAATCACCCTCAGGAGTCTGCTGAGAATGCTGGCTGGATTTCTGTTGGTTGCAATGGAATTGAGGGAAATAACACAGATATAGGCACTGACTAAGACCCCAGGAGCAGAGTGTGATTGTTCCTGCCCTCCTTAGGATCTGCCAGGGTGTGCAGTCCTGGTTCTGTCCATTTTTGAAAACACTCAGATGATGAAGATGAAACTGAATTAATTGTATCCTGAGCTTTTTATCATGCATGTGTTGATACTGTTGCATTCTATTTCCAGGGAAACCGTGTGACTACCCACCTATAGAAAATGGCAGGTTAACTGAATCACATGAGTACTACAAACTCTATTACTTTCCAAAAAGATTTGGACAGACTGTAGATTACCGCTGCCTCGATGGCTATTCAACCCCCACTGGAGAATCATGGGTCCGAATTTCCTGTTCTGAAAGGGGCTGGTTTCCAGAGCCAAAATGCCTGAGTAAGTACATTTCCACTGTATGCTCAGTTCTGTTGTAATTATCCAAGGTCTGTACAGCAGAACTTGTTCTGATGGAACACAAGACAAAACAGTTTCTGGAAGTCAAACTGCTTTAGTTGACCCCTGGAACTGCACCCAGACTGTCTCCCTATCTGCAGAGCACAAACTGTCAGCTGGGGACACTCTGAAATGAGTCAGGCTGAAATTATGCTTTTGGATTTTGAAGATTGTTTACTCCTGAAAATATTCATTAAAGTAAGAAATATATAGGAAACTTTCCTCTTCTCTGGCTTCTGGGTAACATGCAAGCATATACTCTCATCTGCACACACAGACAGTGTTCCACTCTATGTAAATACATCCTCCCTTCTGTGGCTTGGGCACTTTGGCACTTAGTCTTCATCCTCTCTGAGAACCATTGCCTGGTCCCTTTGGGAAACTTTTAGAGCTGAGAAGGTGTCACACTTCTGCAACAAGCTGAAACTGATCATGGTATCAGCAAGAGAACCAGATACTGACTCAGATTTAAAATTAATTAGACTTAAAATTAATCTAAAGCAGCAAGATGAGGCCTCCTCTCAGACATCTTCAATCACAGCAAAGTTCCTGCCTACTGGTAGGGCACAAATGGGGATTAGAAAAGGTTGCTCTTTCTGTGTTGCCCTCAGTGGAGTGGTGCTCAGTGCAGGAAATGGATGGAGCCCTGCCTGGAGGAAAGGAGCAGGCACTCAGATAATACAATAAAATATTCCTTCAACCATCTGCCTTATGTCTGGGCTCCTGGGGACAAGAGGCCTTAGAGCCAGCGTGCTAAGCTGTTGCTAAAATCTCTAGAGCTGGTTTGAGAGGCTGATACACTTCCACAGAGATGATAAAATCTCCAGGAGGCAAATGCTGGAATTCACTCTGGACATAGATCAACATTTTAGAGACATACCAGACCAAAGTGATATGAGAAGCACTGAAGTGAGCCAAGCTTCCTTGTGAACAATAGGTAAGAGATTTTTGGTTACTAGGCCGCCTCATATCACTTTATGTAGTGACTTCCAATTCTCTTCCTGTGGTCCATTAATCACAAGGCACTGAAACAAAACATGCTTTCATTCAGATTTGCACACGAGTGTCTTTTTGCATTACAAGGCTACAGAAAGGTGCTTGGAGGCCTGCTTGTTAGGAACTGTCTTCCTGAGGATTCATTTCCCTCAGTTCTTGCTGTAGAAATTTTCGTGGTTTAATGTACTTTCCTTCCTTCTTTAGAAAAATGTCCCATCACAGGACTGGAAAATGGTTATATCCCATACCGCGGAAGGGATTTTTACAAGGAAGGTGAAAGAGTCAGATATGGTTGCTACAGTGACTACCAAGCTGAGCATGAAGAAATCATATGCACAAGGAATGGCTGGGCACCCAGTCCAAGATGTACCCGTGAAAGTGAGTGTGCTTGTATTTTGGTGAGGTTTCTATCTAAAACTATTTGTTGTAATGGTAATTTCTGAAAATGAGGACTGTCCTTCACAGACTGATTTAGCAGTAAAGAATTTAACATACTACAGAAGTTTTCTCTCAGGATATAAGATTGAAACATCCAACCAAGACTTCCATCCATTTAAACAACATATTAAGAATTATGTATTAAAAATGTATTAAATTTAAAATGTTTTCAATTGACCGTGTATTAAACAAATTTGCTAAATCCTACTGCTGCTTCTATTGTAATCTTTCTGCTGTGATTTATATGCATGTAGTTTAGCAGTGCTTTACTTGGAAGAAATCTTGTCTCTCTCTTTCAGAAAAATGCCAGAATATGGCTTTTGGGAACGGCTTTTGGAACTCGGGGAGGTCAACATTCAATTTAAAAGAGAGGATCTCATATCGATGTCGTGCTGGCTTTGTGACTCCAGAAGGACATGAAACAGGACACACACAGTGCCAAGAGAGTGGCTGGACTCCACCTCCAAAGTGCATCAGTGAGTAGCTAAAGGTGTCAGAGCTCCCTGTCATTGTCACCAGTGCAGACATGGTGTCCTGTGGACTCAGGGATTCGTCACCTTGATTTGTAGGGGTTTCTTACTGGGCAGAGAGAGACTCAGATAGAGGGCTGATCCTCCACAGATTAACCTTTCTCAAGCTCCAAGAAATAGACAGAAAACATAAAGGATCTTGTTGGATCTCTTTAGCACTGAGTAAATGGTAATCACTGACCTATTCAGTGGTTCTTACCTGATACAATGTACATTTGTCCAAATTTACTCCCGATTTATGAAGCAACATCTGTGAACCAAGGCATTCTGCCAAGACCTTTATTTAAATGTGACCAAATTAGAGACAAATAGGTGTCATTTTCTCAATTCCTTCTTCCCCTGAACACAGGTGTAGTACATTGAGAGACTTAATCTTCTATTGTTATATGTTGGTCATAATATTGACCAACTTTAGCTGCTGTTTTATTTTGTCCTTTTATTTATTATGTACTGCCTTTACCTAGGATTTTGTGCCTTTTTTCTGACCCATTCACAACTGACTGTTGTGGGAACAGCAGTACAAACGGTTTGCTGTGACACCAAAATTAATAATAATTATTATAATAATATGTAGCAAAATTAAATAATTGAATCTAAGGAAGAAATATTTATGCTAAATATTACTTCTAGACACATTTTGGAAGATTAATGCAATAGGTAATATGTGAATATGCTGCATATTATACAATAATATTCTGGCAATGCAGAATTATTGATGTTTCAAATACACCTACAGGGATGATGCCTCCAAAGGGCAGTGTTTCTGGATAACTAAATGCACTAAGTTTGCTTCATTCTACAGAATCATGTAAAGCACCAGGGCACATTTTGATTTACCACACAAATAAAACTGTGTTCATGCCTGAAGATACAATTGAGTATTCATGTTTGGAGGGATATAAAACTACAAATAACATGCCAACCGATACCACAGTATGTAACAAAAATGGAGAATGGAGTCCAGCACCCCAGTGTCATGGTAAATATTGTTTTTGTTAATCAGTGTGACTCTGTATACACTCTGTGAACCTATTTTAAGGCTTCCTTTGGTTTTGTTCTAGCCAGTAGCATTTCATGTCCTTTCTGTAGGTTGTACACAATACGATAAAATATTTTTTCTCTGCAGAAATAGAATGTGCGCTGCCACCACTGTACAATGGAGATTTCTCTCCCAAGGAGGGTAAATACCACAGTGGAGCTGTTGTGAAATTTACCTGTGCAAACAAATACATCAGGGTGGGACCTGCCTCTATTCAGTGCTACCACTTTGGATGGTTTCCATTGCCACCAGTGTGTAAAGGTAATTCTTCTGCAATAACTCAAACTGAGCTGGTAAATGGCTTGCACAAAATATTAATTAGGGTATTGACTTAAGTGTTTGAAAAATTTTTAATGTTCAAAACTGCATAAATAATGTGCAGTATGGCAATTTGAGCAGTGTCCTCTCTTACTATATCCCAAATGTCCTATATTTTGCCATTGCCTAATATTGATAGCCATCAGATATTGCATACTGTGCTCTTTTTTTTCTGATCACATGAAATTGAAGGAAAAAAAAAAAACTGTTTTGGAGATGACACAGAGCCGGGCCCAAACAAAAGAAAGCCAGTGAAGGATTTTCCTATGAAATTCTTAGTTTCATATTGTAGGATGAACAAATTCATGCAGAAGGAAAAATACGTAGCCCTGTACTTAGCATTCTTTTTAACTTAAAGCACAACTTCCTGGCATCTGAGAAGAGTTTCTTGTGCTGGTGCTGAGCCCTCTCATGAGGTGCATAGGCTTTCACAAAGCTTGGGAGGATGAAGAAGGGACCTCATTTTTCTGACCTCCCTTTCTTCCCACTCAATCACCTTTCTTGGTGACTTTCACTCTGTCATCCTTCTTTTTGCTCACTGTCTTTTGCACATAAAAGCAAGTCTGTTTCATATATTTGGCTCTTTAGCTCAGGAACATTTTAAGGTCCCTTAATAGGAGTCCCACTCACTGCATCAAAAGTGAATTCCTTTATTATACAGTGTGTGTGTGTATATATATACATATATATATATCAATCACTTGCTGGATGATTTTTAGGACATAGGTTATTCCTTGAAGAATTGTCAATTTTCTTTTAAGAATACTGAAATTGCCATTCTTGTAACTCTTTTTTTCTCTTAAAACTGGGTTGGTTTTATCAACCACTTTTCTCAGAGCAGGCATTGACAGTGCATGGAAGTGAGAGACGAGAGGGGGCCAGGGTCACACGTATCTGTTTGTGATCTCCAGCCCAGCACGAATCCAGATATTCAAAGGCATAAATCAATGACCTGTTTAACCTGTTCCAGTGAATTTTCTTCACTTTAAGTGATATCTTCAATTTGTTTTATGTTGTACTTAACATATAACTGTAGTGAAAGTACTGAGTTCAGAGGATAGCTTTGATCTCTTGATTTCAGTGAGTGCCAGAGGCTGTGGAGCTCCCCCTGAAATTACCAACGGAAGTGTTGTTGGTGGCTCTGTGGAACAGTACCAGCATGGGGACAGAAAGCAATATGAATGTCACGGCGAACTTAAGTTGGTTGGATCAAAGGAAATAGAATGTGTTGATGGAAAGTGGTCACCTCCTCCCTCTTGCATTGGTAATCTACTCAACTCTTCCTTCTGAGAAGTCTGTAATTCTCTGCAGGCTATTACATCATAGATATTGTCACAATTAAAATTACGTATTTGCAGATGTAACATTGTGCTCAAAGTAATAAAATAATAAGATAAACCTGCATGATAAGCCATTACCTTGTGCTGTCACTACCACTGCAACAGTGCCAGCCCACAGCAGGAGCTGCAGTTCTCACAGAGAGGTGACAACTCTGCAGTACTCTAAAAGACCTTTCAATGGGTTTCAGTTCTTGTAATAATTCTAACTGAAAGGGTACATTACAAATGTGAAGGTGTATGATCAATTATAATTTTGACTGATCAGAATCAGGGATTCAGGTGACTTGAATTAATTGAAGGTTTTCTTACTCTATGGTTTATGTAGTTTGGAAAAGTGCTCTCAGCTGTAACTACATGTGGATCATGCCATTGTTGAAAAAGGAGGGGAGAAGACAGGAGAGCAATTTAGCAAACTGACTAAAAGATATATGTGCTCCAACTGTGTTGAAATTTAGTTGCTACAACTAGTGGGTGTAGGTTTGGTTCACCAAATGCAAATATAGTTATTTTTATTTAGGTTTTTTCAGCTGTTGATATGTGATTCCTGTATTATTGTGGAATATTTCTGCTCTTTTCAACAGAAGACAAAATGCCATGTGAATCACCTTCCTCTATCCCGAATGTTGTTCTACGTCAGGCAGACCAGACCCAGTATTCACATGGGGATGAAGTAACTTGTGGATGCAAACCAGGCTCTGACTATACTGAGGAAATGAAAATAAAATGTCTTAATGGAGAATGGAAGCCTTTACCTATTTGTGCTGGTAATCTGTTTCCATAATATTTCAGATGTGAGTGTAACATAGTTGTATACAAAATTTGAAGGACTTCAGCCATCAGTAGGTAGCCAGACATACTGTAGTCTCATGCATCAAAACTAAGTGGTTTTAATTTACTCCTTTTAAATGGAAGCATGTCCTTCATCCTGGAAAGACTCGGCACCACAGCTTTGTAAAGGGAAGGGAATAGACACTTGCACAGTGGTTAAAATCGAGTATTAAAAGGAATGAAAAGTAACATTAATAGCCCCAATGTGTTAGGCTTATCCCACCCTAACCATTTTTATGTGGATTAGTCCTTCTCACAGAATCAGAGAATGAATGAGGTTGGAAGACACCACAGTGGGTCATCTGGTCCAGCCTCCCTGCTCAAGCACCCACCCAATTAAGTTCTTCCTCATATCCCCATGGAACTTCTGTACAACTGATGACATCTTCATCAGTACATATTATCAGATCTAAATCTAATTATTAAGATATTTTTATTTTTTTTCAGATGCATCCCCTCAGTGTGTAATTCCAAAGGACATTGAGCTGGTGCACTCTGGCCAGTATCCCATGTTAAGAAGGAAGACTGGGTTCCATAAAGTTATAAATTATAGATGTACATTAACTGATGAAAATATTAAACAGGCAACTTGTGTGTCTGGCAGATGGACACCAGAGATTGCATGTACAGGTGCGTTTTTATATTTGTACCATTTCTTTTGATGCAGGCATGATAAATGCTCATTATTAAGGATTCTTAGCATTGCTGTCCCACTAGGCTGAAACAGAAATGCTTGCTTGATTTTATGCTAAAGGGTAGTTGTGGCCATCATTTGAGCAGTTAACTAGGTTTAGAGATGCACTACTTTGGTAAGGCAGACTTAATGCTCTCTACTCTGACAGTGGAAATGGTTGTCACTGACACTTCTGATGTGAGAAAAGATGTAATGATGAATTTAAGCTCAGTTCTTCAAAAGGGCTTTACCCCAATACAAATCAGAGAGCACATAGCTCAAGCTCCAGTCAAAGTTCCTTTATTTTCTGCAAACCTCCAAAGTTTTTCTGGTCTATGTTTTTCCTCCATTTTTCCATTTGCTTCCTAGTGAAACTATGAGAAAAAAGCTGAGCTGGCCACTGCAAAAGCACAGACCCAGAGGATGATGCCCATATGTAACACACAGCAGAGGACAATGTCTTCAGGGCTGCCTTTATGCATGGCAGAGCAGGATATTGTCTGTAGAAAGCATGATTGTAAAACAACCATTGCCTTATTGCCTGCTTTGGTTATACCAGACTTGTGGGAAATGATGCATGGAAGTGGGAGAAGTATGGCAATCACTGTCCCTAAGTTTTCTGGAACCACTGGAAGCAAGAAACCAAGCTCTGGAAGTCGCCTCAGATCTCTATCGTAGACCTCCCTCAATCTCTCCCTTTTTCTTTCCTTTGGCAGAAAGACCCCTTCATTCCTGAACTGGAAAAATTTAAAACTATTTATTTCTTTTCTTTTAGCTTTCTCATTTAGCTCTATCAGCTTAGTCTGAAGAAAAAACAAAACAAGAACTCCAGAAGTTGGTTGAGTTTTCCTAAAATAGTTCATTATAGAGAGAGGAACAGGGAAAGCACACAAGAGCCTGCAGCTGTGTGAAAGGGAAAGGAGGGAGTACAAGAAACTCCATCTTAGCTTGGTGTAGATGACTGTGACTGTCTTTCTATGACTCTGGAAGCATATGAGCACCTGAAGGCAGCTCTGGTGTTTCTGAAGCAGAACAAAATGATCATAGTATCAATGAAAGCTTGAGATAGCTATTGGAGTTATGTAGCACCAGTGTTGTTTTGGCTGTTTGTGTTGTAATCTCTGATGAACTGCTACACTTTCTCTTTGTTCTATTGTAACATGAATATGTGTCCTTAGCTGAGGAGAGTGTGTGCCCACCTCCACCTCAGGTGTCTGGTGCTCAGCAGACAACAGCAGGAAGGTACTACAGGAATGGGAGTAAAGCAGCTTTTTCATGTCCCGATGGTTTCCAGCTCGTTGGTAGAAGGGAAATAACCTGTACAGAAGGGAGATGGCAATCACCACCTCACTGCGTGGGTCAGTACTGGTGTATTTCTTTTCTGTCATTTTATTATGAATGTTACTCTTGAACGTTATGTGTTACTCATTTGTAGTCATCACAAGCAGGAGAGTGCTGTTATTTACCTAAGATTATCATGAACAGGTAACAGTAGGAAAGCAGTAGAACGTAAGTCGCTAAAAAGAGTGCAAACAAATACAGTCTTTTCATTTACACAGACTTGTCTGAGATGACAGATACAATTTTCAGGTAATTCCTCAAGAACTGTGTACTTGTTTGTTTGTTTAGTATATTGCTTAACAGAGTCTGTTTTGACTGGGGGCCTTAAATAGTATCCTGTATTCTGTAAGTTATTTATTACTTAGTTGCAGTTGCAATATTAATTGTCTTGCGTTATTGTTTATCTGTGTTGTCTGTGTTTTTTAGAAAGACCATGTTTGCCACCACAATCTGTAGAATGTGCTGATGCTCCCAGACTGCAAAATCCAAACTTAGAAATTGAAAGAGAAGGGAAAACAATTTATCTGGCTGGTGCTAGATTTAAGTACGTTTCTCGTTCTGGATACAAGTTAGATGGACCAACAGAGATAAATTGTTCTATGGGGAAATGGACTACAGCTCCTTCATGCTTGGGTAATATCAAAAATTACTTTTTTTGAAGTGCATTTAGCAACAAAACAGAATTTTAAACAGGAGGTTGATCAGTAAAAGCTTATTTTTCCACTCCATATTTTGCTGTGGAATCTTATCTTCCATCATGGATGTCTTCAGAACAATGCTGATTGGATGGAAGACTGACTTTGTGAATGCAGCTTAGTTTTTAAATAATCCTTCATATTCTTGCAGTCTTTGTTCCATTTGTATCTCTGCCAGATGAGTCCTAGGCATATCCTCCTGATCCAAGGATATCTTTTCTACAGAGTCCACTGGTGACTAAAAGTTGCTGTGGTGCCTCAGTGATGGAAATCACTTCAGTGTAGCAAGGGACAAAAGCCTCTAGGAAAAGTTTCTGGCATGTTTAGAAACAGAATTGAAATATTTCAGTGTATATTTGGGGGAATGTCTTATATAATCTTCTGTTATGCTACCTTTTACACTATTATTAACTATTACTATATAATCCACTATCAGCAGATGACTATGCTGATGTTAGAAATAGCTCTCTAAAGCAGCTGTTTGATGGAAAAAGTACACTTCTTCAATGTGTATCACAGTAGCACAAGCATCAGATTTCTGTTATCTTTTCAGAAATGCCATGTGGAAGTGTTCCAAAAGTTGCCAATGCCCAATTTGAAGGCAGAAACAAGAAATTTTATGAGCCTGGCGAAACAGTTCGCTACCAGTGTGATTCAGGGTTCCTGATCATTGGTTCCCCTGAAATTATCTGCAGAGAAGGAAACTGGACAACACCACCTTTCTGTGAAGGTACAGGTTCTACTTCTAAGTAATCCATGATTCTTCTTAGCATTTCATGTTGTGAATTAAAATAATTTTAACTCAGACATGCAGGTGAGTCAGGCCAATAGAGCCAACAGATGACTTGCCTTGAATGGGCTGCTACAACACCTATTTTTCTGGCTTGTGGGAAACAACAAGCAGGTTAGATCAGCAAAGCTATCATGTTCCTGTGGGCTGGAGCTGGTAGCTGAATCCTGGCTCTCTGCTGAAATCAAGCAGGCAGACTTTATGGAGGAATGCATGGTGGCTGCAAAGCAGGAGATAACTGTAGGGTAATGGATCTTATTTTCACATCACTAAGCAGGTCAATTGCTGACAGGTACTTTCAAATAGTAAATAAATCATGTCACTCTCCAGCCCAGTGGCACGCAGTGCTGTACAGCACACCTGGCTGATCTCTGTGACTTCTCTCTTTTTACACAAACATAATACTGGGTGCTGAAGCATTGCAGAATAAACCATATCTTCTTTTTCTACCTGTAGAAAATGATGTGCATTACTCAAGGTGCTTTTGCTCACCAGGAGCTCTGGAATGCCATGTTGTGTGAGCCTTGTATTGCTCACTACACTCTCGTCTCTTTCCAGATGTCAGCTGTGGAGCCGCGCCTGAAATCCCCAACGCGCACATTGCAAGCGCTCCGCAGCAGAGGTATCTGCCCGGTGCCAGAGTGCACTATCAGTGTGAAAGGAATTTTCAGATGATGGGTGGAAATTACATCACTTGTTCAAATGGTCAATGGTCACAAGCACCAGTTTGCAGAGGTAGGAATCTGTGCTTTCCACTTGCCTGTTAGCAGAGGCGACTGGTTCTCTACCTACTCTAAAGACTTTACCTTTTTGTCTTCTGTTTTCTTTGGCTACCCCAGCTTTGAACTTGCTATTGCTTCCTTGCACAGCACTTTAATTTAACTTGCTGTTTCTAGAAATACTGGGAATATTTCCATCAGCAGCAAAAACAATTTCCTGAAGAAGCAGGGCCTAAAATGTGCTGCTCTGTCATTCTCCTGTATGCTGTTGGTATTTCCCCAGTGTCCACCACTTCAGTGACTTGCAGTGGACAGACACGTAAGGGCTTCTCTCTGGTTCAAAGCTCTCAGTTCAAAGCTGGATGGAAGCAGCAGTAGGGCAGGGAAGCAGCACTTCTTCTGCAGTGCTCCACTCTGACCAATGCAGACCCCAGCAGAGACCCAGATCTAAACCATGTAAGATCTGCTAGGGCCATGGAAGTGGAAAGATCATTCCTGTGACAAGGAACATTCTGGAGCTGTGCTCCAGTCCCCTGTCCGTATCTGTGGCTGCAGGGTGAGCACACTGGAGCTGACTGTGCTTACCCAGCCCTGAGCAGCACAGGCTGACAAGCTCCTCCAGCACAGCTAACCCTCCAGAGCTCTGCACTTCAGCAGGGAATCAAGTTTGGCTACTACCTTTGTGGTTTCCAGGAAGGCCAGGGCTCCCTGGGGAGAGACAAGGCTGGTGTGGTTCTTGTGCATAAGTACAGAAACTGGCTTTTTCTAGAAACTCCTATTGACCCTGCCATCTCCTGAGAGTCCCAGACAGCTGCTGCCACTGCCACACCTCATTGATTTCCCCATGGTGAATTCCTATGACCCACCTGAGGCAGAAAATATGTGCAGAAATTGTAACAAGGCTAATTCCTTTCACTTAACATCTTAACAACTGCAGAGGTGACTGTAGCCGTGTCTCTTTTCAGATGTGACATGTGAACCTCCTCCAGAAATTGCTGGCGGTAGAATTGATGGTACTAAAAAGCCAAGGTATATCCCTGGGGAGAGTGCAAAGTATGAGTGCTGGCAAAATTTTAAGATGAGTGGGACTTCCACTGTAGTGTGCCAGAATGGGACCTGGACAGAGCTGCCAACTTGCAAAGGTAATTTCTCTCTCTTTCTCTCTCTCTCTCTCCATCCAGTCTCCTGTCAGTGATAGCATCATGAAGTTGCCTTATTGGCATTTAGCATCTCAGTGCCCTCACTGTGCATAGCTGGAATGGATCTGGCACACTCAGGACAAGGCCATTTTCTCAGGTCTCTGTTCCAAGCTGAGTGATCCAGGTGGCTCCACTCAAGAGGGCCAAATGCCACACCTTATGCAGGACAAGATGAAGTCCTGCAGACAGCTGCAAGCACTTAAGCTGTGCTCAGATGGGGTGAGCTGGCAGTTGTGAACCTGAACATTGGAGAAATGAGAAACTCTTGCTTGTTTGGTTTTCTCTCTGCTTTCCTCCTCTTCTCTGAGTATTGCCAACAATAGCATGGGTGGTATTTCTGACCAGACCTCCTCTGCAGTCAAACTTCCTCTCTGATTGTGAAATTTCTTTCAGGACAAGGTGGGAGATGTGGCATGCCTCCAACTATTCAAAGTGGAGAGCTTCTTGTCTTCGCTAAGGAAGAATATAAGCAAGGTGATACTGTGGAATACAAATGCCCAGATTTCTATGTCTTGAAAGGATCTTCGACAATCACCTGTCTTAATGGGCAGTGGACAAGTCCCCCAGTTTGCCTAGGTAGGTTGAAGCATGTGCTGGGTGGCCAAAGGCTGTCTGACCGCTCCTCTTGTCTTCTTCTCAGACCCTGAGGGCAGCACTGGTGCAGTAGCGCTGGTGCTGGGGCCACAATGCAGGGCAGAATGGCAGAGAGTCCTCCTTTTGTCCCAAAGGATCTTCTTAAAGTCAGCTTGTGTAGTCCCTGCTGTTGCCAACAGGTCCATGAGGAAGAGAGTTGGCTGAGCCCTCCTCTGTGAGGCGATCTCCATCACTTGTGCAGAGCTCCTGAGTGCTCCTGAGCTGGGGACACTGCTCCACCCAGCAGGCTGGGAGCCAGGAGGATGAGTCTGCATGAGTGGGAAAGCCAGGGGTGCCTCCATGACGAGAAAACAAATTTAGAGTACTGAGCAGAAGGGAAGGAGGGATCTCAAAAAATAGATGGGGAAGTTCATTGGTGCCTGGTGTCTTCCCCACCTGAGCTTCATTCTTGCCCTGTGTGACTGATAGTGACAAAGCTTTTCCAGGGCTTTTTTTCCCCCTTTAGCTTGGATGTAAATGTCTTTTCTGTTGCAAGTTACAGAGGGTCAGAGTAAATACTTGGAACCATTTTTTGATGTGAAGAACTTCTGTAGGCTCTAGGGGCAAAACAGTTACCTGTGGTGTGGCTGACATTCTTCTTTTGACTTTTTCAAGTGGCTTGTACAGCATCAGAAGAAGATATGGACAGAAACAATATTGAGCTGAAATGGGTTTCAAAAACCAAGCTGTACTCCACATCGGGTGACTATATTGAATTCCAGTGTAAACCAGGATATATGAAAGACCCAAATCTTCCCAGCCTCAGAGTACAGTGTGTGGAGGGGACATTGGAATACCCACAGTGCACACTGGGAAGTAAGTCATCCCCTCTTCAGCTTAGCTGCTCTGTTGTTGCATTTTTAGTGCTGACGGGAAGCAGAAAGCCTTTACCTTTCCTGGGGGAGCACGTGGGAGGAGCCAGGGTGTGGGAGCCTCCTGGAAGCTGCAGGCATGGAGGGGCAGTGCCCCGGGGAAGTCATGGCCCAGCACACCTGAGCTGGGGAGACTGCTGGGCAAAGGGCACTCGGGGCACTCAGGGGGTGCCAACAGAGCCACAGTTGTCCAGTGTGAGATCTACAGGCAAATCACAGAAGTATTTTTTTGCAGGGAGCTGTGCCCTGGATAGGGACACTATGGAAAGGAACAACATTCAGTTGCAATCCCCCAGCTCATCGAGCCATCACTTCCAGTCAGGGGCTGCTGTTACCTTTGAGTGCAAGCCCAGGTACCGGATGGTTTCCCGTGTGGAGAAATTCAGAGCGCAGTGCCTGAATGGAGTGATTACATATCCTGAGTGTGGAAGTAAGTGCTCGCTGCCAAAGACACGGGGCAGGGGTTGTTAGGAGGCAGGTCTGCTGAACTTGCCTGCCCACTGCTCTGAGGGGCCCCTGTGGCATGTCAGGATTGGTACTCATGCCTTTTCCCCTTTTTTTTTCTCTTTACACAGGCTCGTGGGGTTGGTAAATGGAAAGGGCATGAAGAAGCAGAGCTGTGGAAATGAAAGAGCCCTCATCCAACCCAGTGATTTGAGCTCAACTTTTCCCAGTGTTTCCTATGTTGTTGTGCTTTATTTTCAGCTTAGCCAATGTTCTCTCTAGGAATTTGTTATTGTTTTCATTATTGGATGATTGTGTTTGCATATGATCCACATTAGATCTAGTTTTGTAAATGTATTTACATGTTAACCAGCCAAAGGATAGTGCTTGCATTTTATCCGTTCTATACTGATCTCACTGTTATTTTATTAACAATTGTGTCCTGAAAACAGGCTGGCTTTGGTGGCATATTGAGATAAGAATTAAAGCTGACAGCTAATTTAGTTATCATCACACAGCGTGTTTGGCCGTGTCTATTCCTACCTTCTTCTTCGGCTTTCTTGGAAATGAGCCTGGGGTGAGTGTCCTGAGTGCCCAAGCAGAAAGAGCAACTAAGTGGAGTCTCCTTTGAACAGCTCAAGGAAGTCTCTAGCCAGAACCAGTTCTTCTGGGGGACTTGAGCCAGATATTTCTTGCAAGGGCAAGATGGTGGGGTGCAAATAATTGGGGTTTCTAGGCGAAGGTGGGAACTACTTCCTGGTTCAGGTCCTGGATGGGCCAGTCTATGCCACCCCCAGTCCCATCTGCCCTTCACGAACAAGGAGGAAGTGCCTGTGGAAATCAGTGGCAGCCTGGCTGTGGTAACCATGTACTAATGCAGTTCATGATTCAGAAGGGAGAGAGAAAAGCAAGTACCAGAGTACAAATCATGCACCTTAGGAGAGCAGAATTTGACTTATTTAGGAGAGGGCTTGAAGCACAGGATCCTGCAAGCACAAGATTATTCAATTCTCATCTTCAGGAGGAAAACCACATCTGCCTGGACTGGCTTATCTAATCAGAGACTTCACAGAGATTGCTGAAGCAGAAAAGGTATCAATGTACAGGGGATTGAGGCAAAAACAGGCTCCAAGGTGAGCTGTCCATGGCAGTGATGTGGCATATATGGATAGTGTTAGAAAAACTGAAGCTCAGAATGGCACTTGCAAGGGACATCAAAGGTCACAAGAAGGTATTCTATTACTACACTAGGATTAAAACAATGAATAAGAAAATGTGGTATGTCACTAAAACAGGTAGGTGATTTAGTGGCAGCAGCCCCACATGAAGCTTGAGTATTTGATGCATTCTTTGCCTCAAAGTTCATCAACAAGAGGCTGCCTTCATGTCTGCAATGCTCCTCATCCTGTCCTGTGCTCACAGCCACACGGCCAGTGTTGTGTGTACATCCAGAGGAAGTGATGGGGGTAAATGAATTCTACTTCCAACAGCTGCTCCAGCAAGGGCCTTTTACTCCCTCTTGCTCCATTTTGCCCAGTTTGCTCTGTAAGAAGGGTAAGGCTGTTATATAAACTGTGTGAAGTATTTTTATCAACCCTTTTTTCTGCCTATTGGTTGACTGGGTTTTGATCAAATAAGCACATTTTGTCTATTCCTGAACGCTTTAATTTCTTTTTCTGTTTTATTCATTTATGTAACTCTTGCAAAAGCCTTGGAAACCCATACATAGCACCATACATGCTATGATTTCACAGACACATGAGTTTAGACATAAAAGGCAGAGGACACCCTTATAGTGGCTTTCTTACTAAAACAGACTAAAATGGATGTAAGGCAAACATTGTCCATATTTCTGGATTTTCTTCATAGCTGTAGTCACACATTCATCGGCAGAACCTTAAGAGTACCAATATTAAATGTCATAGGAAATCATACAAAGTACTTGGATTTTAATAATTCTTAAAACTATTTTAAGACTAATAATTAACTACTCAGTAAATTTGTGTAGTTTTAGGTTTTAAGTAGTTTTACAGATCCCTTAAAAACTTTTTGTTATACTTGCTGTTTTATATTGTTGCTAAAGCTTTGTCCTTTAGAGGCTCCTTACCTGTGAAGGGAGATATGAGTGCTGTTATGATGTACAAGTCCTTCCTTCGGATTTTTCCATGTGTATGCCAATATTGCATCCTTGTGCTCCACTGCTCATCCTCATCCCACAAAGGCCTTTCCCTTCCATCCCCCTCCAGCTCAGACCCAGCACTAATTTCCCAAAGCTGAGTGGAGTGATCTGGAGAACACGAGGCCACCCTAATTCACCTGTTACCAGGAGATAAAGAACACCTACATACCTTTCCTACAGGCTTTCTTCAAGTCCATACTTGTTGTCCTCTTTCAACACACCTTGGATATGCCAGCTGTCCTCTCTTACACTGTACTTGAAATAAAGTTGTGCCAGATTCTGCTCCAAAATGGTTCTGTTTACAGTAAAATCCAACATAGTCCCCATGGTAAAAGTAAACTTGATCTGCATAGAATGCTTGCAGCAGCAGGTTATTTTTCTCCATTTCAGTTTTTGACAAAGTACATGGTTCTAAAAAAGAGAGACTTGATCAGTGCGAATAAATTAATTCTTTTTGAATCAGAATATTTTGACCAGGCTACACTAAAACTGTAAATTATTTCCCATTGTCTTATTATACTGCAGGCATATCATAGTTAAGGAAATTTAAAAAATGCCAGATGAGCTTAACTTGCTTCTATTAAAACATTCATCTGTCACTGAAGAAACTGAAATTGAGATCTAAAAGTTCTAGCTGACAATACTCAATTTATAAATTTTAAGTATCTGATTTTAGAGAGAACTGGGGTTGTTCAGCCTGGAGAAAAGAAGGTTCCAGGGAGACCTCATTGTACCTTTCCAGAACCTAAATGGGGCTTATAAGAAAGATGAAGACAGACTTTTAGTAGTGCCTGGAGCAATGGTTATGGGGGTTATGGTTTTAAACTAAGAGAGGGTAGATTCAGCCTAGACATAAAGACAACATTACCACCAGTGAGAGTGGTAAAACACTGGAACAGTTTTCCCAGAAAGGCAGTGGTTGCCCTGTTCCTGGGAACAGCCAAGGTGGGGCTGGACAGGGCTCTGAGCAACCCTGCTCATGGCCATAGAGGGCCCATACAGGTCACTGCCAGGCTGTTCCTTGAGGCTATGAATCTCATAGAGAAAAAACACTTATTTATCTTTTTTATTACACCTACCTATACAAACTGGTGGTGAAGTCCACTGTCCTTCAGAGCAGTAGATTCTCTCAGAGCCTTGCAAAAAATGATAGTCAGAGCAAATATACTGAACTGAAGAACCACTGTCATACTGGGGCAGTGCTGAGTGAGCAAGAGCTCCATTTGCAATAGATGGTGGAGAGCCACATTTTTCTGTAGCAGCTGCAATAACAAAAACATTTCAGAAACATTCAGCATAAGAAACTAACAAATTGACAGCTTTCTCATAAATTAAATGAACATGAAGGTTTTCTTTTTACAACTCTCTTTCTACAGAGCTTTCAGTTTCCTGGGCTTGGAGAAGAGCTTCCCCCTCCTTTCTCCAGCCTTGCCCATCAAAGGAAGGTGTATCACTTTTCCATGCTTGGATATATTAAACAATAGAATTGCCTTGTGCATCTGTATTGCTGAAGCCTAAGCACTGGTTATTTACAACAGAGTCCAGGCCCATACAAAAAGCAAAGCAAATAATTTCTAAATAGGTCTAAGGTTGATAATTGAAAAGGCAATTAAAAAAAAAAAATTGCTTTACCTTGCGTAACACATTGTGGATATTTCAGTCTGCCATGGTCACACTGTGTCCTCCCAGGAGATGGAATGGCAATCTGGAGAAAATCATATCCCTGTTTACATTCAAACTCGATAAGATCTCCATGTAGGAAAATTAATTCTTCCCGTCTCCACTTCAATGTTATGTTGTTGCTGTCCATATCAGTTACATTAAGAGTACATGGTTCTAGGAAATGAAAGTGTATTTTAATAAAAAGCCACTGAACTGATTTCTGAGCTCCCTTTTGTAGGAGTGAAGAAAGAGAACCCCAAGTCAATAGTTCTAAAATGCTTCTGAATCTTGCAAAACAAAGAACTACAGATGCATAAAAAATGCAAATGGAAAGAAATGGTCTGAAGTAACAACAAAAACCAAACACATGCAAAAGGAATGGATGCTTTCTGACAGGGTTCTTAAAACCCAGTGCCAGGATCACATCAAGGGAGCATAGCCTTCCATTAGATAATTAACCTCGTTAATTTCTGAAAACCCTGTTCAATGTCAGAAAAGCCTGACAGAGGGTCACCTACAAAATAAATTTCTGCAAGTTCCACGAGAACCATTGGCTGATAAAGGCCCTTATTGATGCTTTGCTGAGGGAAAGGTAAGGAGAACTCAGTTATTGGCAGTCTGGTGACAGCAGTGTAACACCAAATTCACATGGAATTTCCCTGAATCTAACATCACCAAGTGCTCTTTCTGCTCTGATTAGGTGAGCGTTGAAAAGAAATCTCACAAAACATGCGAAGGATGATGGGCTATTTGGATGCTTAAGAGACAAATAATGCTCACAGGAAATGAGATTTCATTATTTCACAGGATTTGTTAAATTTGAGTATTCAGATCCAAAAATGCTGACCTGGACCTTTCAGTCTAGATGAGGTAACTTTTGTTCATTTAGAAATAAGCAATTAAAACTGAACTGGTTGTTTATTTTCATTTTCATGGTAGATTAAGAATTTAAAGGTGAGCCAATTTAACAAAGGATGCAAGTAAAATTGAATTATTTCATTAGAGGAAGGAAGGAAAGATAAACAAAAAACTCTTGTTTGTATTCCTGCTGGCATTTAGCTAGTAATTGTCTAGTGGGAGTTCTAGACATTGTTTTGAGCAGCATACATAAGAGCAGCACAGAAAAATTGAAAAGTCCAGGCCAGGATGAAACAACAGATATAAAGAGACATAATTAAAAAAACAGAGGCTGAAAGTTTAAAAATGAAAGTCCAAGAAGTCATTGCTAATTCCTTGTTAATTGTATCTAAAAATCTATTTTGGGAATGGCCACACCATTCCTTCTAATCATCTATTGAAAGACAGGAAGAAATTAACTGAATGGACAATATGGAGGAATGAAACTGGAGAATCCTCCCAGGAAGCAGGGACAGCTATATCCTAGAATAGCTCACTCAGGAAACAGAGGAACCTTTTAAATTGGGTGATTAAGAACAGGCCAGAGGACACCCAGCAGGAGAGGCCTGCTAAAAATTTAATTTTGGTTCATCCTCATATTTCTGGAATCTTTATTAACTCCATTAAAAAGAGAAAAGATTATTTAGAGGTTCTTTCCAATTTTCTCTTTCCATATTGCATATGACAAAACTCACTTTTCCTCCCAAGACTCACCTAAGCAGGTTGGTTGTTCTGTCCAGTTTCCGTGGTCACAGTAAACAATACTGGGCCCATCCAAAAAGTGGTAATGCTGACAGCCATATTCTACTGAGGAACCATTTTTGTAACTTGCCAATATTGGGCCCAGGACACCACCATTTTTAATCACAGGTGGAGAGGCACAGTCTTGCTGCATTTCTGATATGAGATAGAGAAACAGGCAATTAGATCTTGATTAGATTACAACAATGTTAACACTGGTGAAAGTATTAGACCAATACTAGACTGAGCAAAAAAATTTGCATACAAAAAATCTAACCCAATCTAATTCCTTTTCCAAATCTCATTTTCAGAAACTCTACACTTGCCTTACTGAATTGCAGACATGCATTTTATTTCTCTCTACACTTTACATCTCTGTGTACTTTTGACTTCTGCTGGTTTACACTCAACACAGTAATCTATTCTTTTTATATGACTAGATCATCTTATTTGTTACTTGAAATGTTTCACCCATGTGTTGTTCAAAATAAACAAAAGAAACCTCACTGGAACTATTAATCAGAGGAACAACAAAATACATAGACTTGCATGTTCAAATAATATTAAAGGGTACAAAATGACTGAAAGTAAATGCTCTGTATGAAATAAAATTAAAATATAGAGCAGAGCAGGCTTATTGGTGTAATTCAGAAATAACCAACAATGATCTTTCATTAATTGGCTACAATGACATCTGTACATGCACATGCAAGCATTTTCAGGAGTAAGGAACTGTCTTATAGCAAAAGAGTAAAAGTAGTCATAAAATGCCTATAATTGGATTGGAGAGTCCCTTTTAAATAGAAGAGCAATGGTCACCTACTCGTATCTTCATTGTGAAGTGCTTGGCTTGCCCTTCTTTCTGCATCTGCCTCGAGTGGTGGTGGTGCCCCAGATTCCTGTTTATCCACAGTTCCTGTAACCATAGCAGAAACTCAGAACCAGTTTTCTCAGAAACAGATCATTTTAAAGTACTACAACAGACAGACATGATGCACTGTAAAATGTAATAATCCCAGTTTTCCAGGGAAGATGTCACAGGTGGCAGCTGAATTCACCTAGCTCATCCTTCTTTTTAATCTGGGAACCATGGATTACCTGCAAACTATGCAGCATTTTGCCTCTCAAGACTTTTACCAGAGGAAGGCAAACAGTTTTACAGATATAGAAAGTGAGGCTCTCCAGAAAATTAAGGCATGGTTTGAAAAACCATTTCAGTTCAGTTGTCAGCCTTCACAGAAGTACTCACCAATACAGATAGAGGGTGATGTCCATTTTCCTCCTTCACACTGGATTTCCTCAGATCCTCTTCTTCCCAAGGTACACTGCACACGAACTTTGTCTCCATTATGATATGTTCTTCTGGCTGTGCTGATATGGCCATGAGGGAGTGGTGGTGGAGGACATTTATTTTTTACATCTGAAAATAAAAAATTGCATATTGTTTTCTCTCTTACCAAAACCATGCACACAATTCAGCTCACCATACACAATGCAAGCCTATCACTCCAAAGGCTTTTTTGGCTAATCCAGAGTAACATCTTAATAAAATTTTCTTAATTTTCTTAATACAATGGGAGACCTGAACAAACAAGTGATTTTGCATTCAACAAGTATAAAAATAGAAATACTATGTCATTGGACTGCTATAAACAAATTTGTAATTTCTCCACAGAGACTTAATAAAATGTTCTTTAAAGGACTCCAGGAAACAGAGATTTCCCATACCCTCCATTCATATAATATTTAAAGCAGATTATGTATTAATTTTAATGCTACAGAAGGAGCAATAATCATAGCCCATTTCCTATCTCCAAATTAAGTTTGTGATTACTGTATCCTCAAAAGTAGATTTAGGCCTTGTTTTCATCCTCCTGAGCATCTCCACCTTCTCTGTACTCACTCAAGAAAAGCTCCTGCTATGTCATGAGAATAAACACAGGGCTGGAATCAAAGCTGTCCTAAAGGTTGGTTTGTGCTACAACTGCTTCTACTTTCATTCTTTTGGAATTTTCTTTACTGAGACTCTCGATTATCCCCCAATACCTGGGGAAGGGATAGCAATTGCTAAAGGTGTGTTTCTGTCCTCAGGGCAACCTTGTAAGCAATTCTGTTCAAAACAAGTAAGGTTTGGGGAGGCTGTACAACTCTGAAAAGTACCACAAGCTAAGGAGGACCTTGTTACAGATTTTATTTTTTATGCCTCTCAAGAGGTACATCCCCACCCCACAAGGCAAGATTAAGCAGGCCTGGTTAAACCTTCATGTATTCTGAACACAGTTTATTGAGCTTCAGGGTCTAAACAATTCCCTGTAACTGTTGATTTCTGCTTCTCTAGGATATAACAGGGAAACAACAGTAAGAGACAGTACCGAATCAGTTGTTGGAGTTCACCGAAATGTAGCTGCAGTGACCATTGCCTCCCTTCCTGCTACCTTAGCTCCCTGCCCTGTGGCTAACACTTGATCTAGATTTAGGCTACAAACCGCATATTTTTATTTTGTATTCATAAAGCATTTCCTGAAAGAAAGTGTAAGCTTTTCTCTAAGAATTTGACACCATAAAACTATAAAAGCAGGGTACCTTCACACACTGGAGGGTCTGGATACCACCCAAAATCATAACACTGAATTAAGTCAAATCCGGTGACAGAATAACGTTTGTCACAAAAAAAGTGAACTACATCTCCTTCTTCATAGATTTGCTTCACAGGATGAAAACCTCCATGAGCTACTTCACTCAAAGAGGAGCAAGTTATTCCTGGGAAGAAAACACAGCAGTGAAAACCAGTTGAGGAAGGCTCCCCCCACCCGCTGATGAGAGGAGCCGGTGTTTCTGAGCAGAACGAAGGAGTTTTCAGAGGTGCCGTACGGGAGCAGCGCGGGGCTGCCGTGCTCCAGCTCGGGCACCCGGCACCACTCTCAAAGACATAAAGCACAGGCATGACGTTAATTGAGCTTTCTGTTGCCAGTATTTCAAAGTTTTCCGTTGATACACCTTAAAAGTGGTCATGTTGCAGGCAAAATCTTGGTAAATAATGAATAATTACAAATGCGGTTGTTGGCGCAAGTTTTCCGCTCGAAAGTTTGTATGGCAATGGATTTATTTGAAACAGTGTGATTTCATCTCTACTGATTCATTTTATGTGTAATTGCATCTATACAAATGCACAAAACCAGCAGCATGTGAAACTGGACAAGTTCTTCCCCAGAGGAACAACTGGGAACTTGCTTTAGGAGGACTCAAATGACAGCCTGTCCTAGGCAGTTTGGCCCTACAGGTACAGCAAGGACAGTGAAATTAAACACACCTGCAATAGATTAAAAAGGAGAAAAATGCAGAATCCTACCAAGTTCTTTATTACAGCTTGGCTGGAAGGACCACCCTTGTGGCTGACACTGCACTGTACCTTCAGTACCACCACTCGGGGTGTGGTAGCCTGGATTACATTTGTATTGCAATTTCTCATGGATTTTGAAGTCCATTTCTGTACTGGAAAACGAGCCATTTTCCAAAAGAGGTTTGTTGCATTTTCCTGAAGGAAAGCAGACAGCTTTGTTAGAAAGAAAGAATGGAATAATTTGTTCTCCAGGAAGCAAAAGAAGGGGTTTGTAGCTATACTTATCTAGTCTTATTTTCTTGACCTGTTGAAGAAACTGCTCCAATCATCAAAAAATACATCAAGCCACTGGTAACAATATGGAATACAGCCAAGGAATTTAGAACTAGGGAGACTCAGGAAGTTATACATCTAAGGGAAAACTAATAGTTTTCCCAAACTAAGAAAACTGGGCAACTTTCTTACGTTCTTCTAAAAACATAAATGGTTAAGAGCCCATAAAATATGTATTGTTGTAAAAACATTCCATATATAAACCTATGCAGTCTCAATATAAATAATTGATTGCACCCTGTACATTTTATTCCTTCTGTTATGCAGTTTCTTTTCCTATATGTCCCAGGAAAACCAGCCAGGAAATGTTCCTGCTGGGAGCCATGAGATGAATAAAGCTAACTCACTGTAGCATCGTGGCACTGGAGACCATCCTTTTGCTGTACAAGTTATTCTTCCATCTTGAGTCCCAGTTTCAGTTGTGTAACCAACCATACAAGAATAGGAGAGTTTTTTTCCTTTGCGCATAGGGAAATAGTAACTTTTGAAACTGTAATAGTACTGGGCAAGGTTTCCATTTTCTATCTGTGGCAAATCACAAGGTGTATCTGCAAAAAGATAAATATATTTCCCACTAAAATTTTCAGCCCACATATTAATGTTTTCATATTAATTTATTTATTATCAGCTTGAGTGTTTCAGGCTTTCAAACAAGAACAAAATTCTGAATACTTACAAGCATGAAGGGCCTTTTAAGACCTGCTGAAATGAAGACATACTACAATTTTGTCAGCTTTTGCTCTCAGAGTTCACAAGAATATCAGCTGTAGAATAAAGCCTCCTAATGTGAACTGGGCAAGACTGATGCAGGACACCTTTATTTTACTCATTTTGCCCAGAAGCATGAGCACCCTTTTCTGCACAAACACACCAATGCGTACTGTAAAATTCAGTGACAAGTGTCAGGATTAGCTGTGCCTCAGCTCCTCAATTCAGAAAATGATACCAGAAAAGTAGGACAAACTGCCAGGAGGCAATATACCAGTTAGGCTTAAGAAAGGGAATTTTAAAAGTCAACCAAAAAGAAAGAAGAAATGGAGATTAGGGAAAAAACAATCAGAATGGCAGTTTTAAAAAGCCAACAGAACCCTCCAGTAACAGGAGAAAACCTTTTTAAAGAGTAGTGCTGAATATGACATTAAGTTACTTTATAAAAAACCCAAAATAACAAAACCAAAATGAACAAATGAACAAAAAAAACCAAAAACAACAACCAGAAGAAGAAATCAATGCTAAAAAGAGGGAGAGAAAATGCAGGACCACCCCAGATTAACTTCTGCAGGTTCCATTTAAGTTCCGCTATTTTGCTTTGTAACAAAGTGAAAACATTTCAATCCCCAAGACACTTCAATACATAAAAGTTTTAATAGTACAAAATTCAATTTGTGTAAGTGCCTCAAAACAGCTCAAAGACATTTCAAAAGAAATTTCTTCTGAACTAAAGTCTGAACATTTCAATATTACAGCTTTGAGACTTAGACAGCAATCAGCTACAGCTGAATCATGATCATCAGCCATGTCACAACAGAACTGTATTTAAATTTAAAAAGCAGTGTTTACTCAGTAAAGAGATGAAAGACATTGCCCTTAAGTTACCAAGACTGCATATTCTAGGCTCAATGTACAATAGAATTCAGTGTATTTACCTTCTGCAAAGAGTTTCCCTGAACACACCGTAACTAGGAAGAAAAAACAGCTTTTAAATCTCATCTTCATTACTGTCTCCATCTACAGTTCCCACCACCTGTGCAAACTCCCTAAGTATTACTTTTGTAAATAATTAACTGAATTTTCAAAGGTATTCAACAAATGGCTTAATGTCTATGGTATTTTGTAGCAAGTTAATTCACTGAAAAGAATATTTTCATTTATTTTAGTTCTCCAAATAACTTAGCACTAGACTGGCAGGATTCTACTTCCATCTGACACACTTTACCATCAGTAATTTATCATTCTACTGTGAAAGCAGGCAACAAGCTTATGGAATGCTTTAAACTTGCTGACCACTGTCCCCCTCATAACCTCCTGAGTGCCAAGTTTAAAGGGCATTCTGTTATCAGATTATTTACCTTGGCTGAAATCAGACACTATTCCCCCATCCTCCAGCCTACCCCAGAGTAAACCAGTCAGCTGCATGCTATAGATATTCATGATTTTGGAGTTTCTTTCATGAACAACACAGCCACTCCTACTATCTGTCTGAGGTGTGTTGAACACAGCAAGCCTCTTTCAAGTATTTTTTTAAACAAAACCAAAAAAAAAAAAGAACCTCATTTACAGTCACCTGACTGACTAATGGCTACCATTTGTTTTAGCATCATTAGAGGTATAATGCTTAACTTTGGGAGTGTATAACTTTACAGTTTGCATTTTCTTGGCCTTTCTCTACAAAAACACAATTCTGAGAATGCAGAAGAGAACAGAATGAAAAGGAATGCTGTGATGAACACAGTCTACTCAGCCAGAGGAGATGCATGCTTGTATGTATTTCTCACTTAATAGGAAGAAGAAACTCACGGGTCACCTCCCTTAAAATGTCAGGTCAGAATTTCTAAATTCACCCTTACAAAATCCTGTTGTTCCATCACTATCTTGAAATGCTTAAAAACCAGAGAAATTATAATTTTTTTTTCTTGCTGTCCTACATGATCTCTCAAGACATTACTAGAAAGTAGAATCAAGCTCCCCAAAACCAGTCAAGTTTGAAATCCACAGCCAAAGCTTCCCTTTCTACACCTATCTAGATCAGACAACATTACTGTCCCCCATAAACAACTGCTTTTAATAGAATTCTGCAATATCTAACAGAGTGAAGAATCCCACACTATTTGTAATATTCACAGTTGTGTGACAACAATACATTACTGCACCAGTGAAATTTCCAGTAAAATCCAGTGAATTGATTTTATTGTACAATTGATTTTGGCAGTAGCACAAAATAGGGCTTCAAAACTGTATACAATAAAAAGTTACCAAAATGTTAATTGTATTCAAAAAAAAAAAAACATTTCCAACGGTAATTTAACACTTATTTGCTTTTTTTCCAAATCATTTATCCATGTCCTACATACATACTGTACAAATACATCTTCCTATACATCATTTACATTTCAGTAGCAGGCAATGCCAAGTGTGTCCATCACCATCACAATTGCTTGCAGAGGATCCACAACTTCTTGCATGTTATCTTTCCTCAAGACCCAGTCTGGTTTAATCCTGTGAAAAGATCAGTGGCTTGCATTAAAATATTTCAATGTCACAGCAGAAATAGAAGACTTATTTTTATATACTTACCTTGAAACTGTTTTTATTCTTAGAGGAGTTACTGGAACAGAGGAACTGCCACCTAAGGCAGTGTTTGTTTTCTGCTTCACGAGTGTTCTCTCTGCATCCATCCTGTGTTTCCGAGCTGTGAGCTTATAGAGGCTCTGGATGCAAGACACAGTTCTTGGCATGCCTCGGATTTCCTGAGGAAAGGTGGAAACAGCACACAGTTAATACTGCAACTTCAAAAGCAGCCGAAATCAAGAAAATGTGAGTGTGTTCACCATCTTGGAAATGCATATTTTTTTAACCAGAGTTTAGTCATAATTAATATTACAGCCATAACAGGTATGGTAGAGAGGGAGAGAAAAAAAAATACAAACACCACCAAAACATACAAGAAAAGTATGTTAAATTAAACCATTAAACCCATAACATTTAGATCTTACCAAAGCTCTTTTTGAGTCCTTTGAAAGGATGGCCAGCAAACAACAGGTCTTTGTGAAAATGCTTCCTCCTTTCTCTGAAACTTTGTCCCCAGCTTTGCCTCTGTACATTTGCAGTAAGTCTAGTAAAGTATCTATAGAATTTTCTGCTTCATAAACTGCTCGAGTAGTTCTTTCATACTGTTAAACAAGGAAGAGACAAGAGAGTTTATATAGACAGATCTTTAAAATATTTTTATTTTAGAGGTTAATATTTAGAAGTTAGAGGAAAAGGCAAAGTCTATAGTCTCCCCTAGAATAAATTTGTAGCTGAACTGGTATCCAAGCAATACAAATCACTTCTGTGTTTACACAATTTTAAGAGTTTTTATAAAAAGGTACTTTCTGTGCTTCCCCCCCTGTTCAGAAACCCATAGAATCTGATTTTATATTTAAAATGAAGAAATAAATTGGAATTAGTTCAGAGAAATTTAAAAATACTTGTGATACCTTGCAATGCCCTAAGGATATTAAATAAATTTTAAAAAGACCCCTTATAACTATTACAAGGTAAATAAATAACTGCTTTCAAAATAACAGTGAAAGATCACGAACTGTTTTTATTCAAAACTACTATTTCTGTTGTTCCAGATTTATTCAGAAATTTTGTGGATAAACAAGTACTACAACAAAGTAGCCTGCTGCTTATAAGCCTGCAAAAGAAAATATTCAAGTTACCTTTGAAACATTGAGTAGAACCTGAACTGAGTATCTGATCACATCCATGCATGGAACACTCCGGTTGCAACTTCGAATCAGAACAAAAATACTGAAGATTGCTCTGCTCTGGGCCATATTTTCACAACACAGTGGGGACAGCCTGGTAGCCACCTCTAAAACAATTAAAGAAAAATAAGTAGAGTAAAGAAAACTCTGAAGTTCAAGCAAAGTAATTGCAAACCAGGATATTCTTTATTTTTAAGTAGAAGTGCAAAGCAAAAACTGAAATTATTGATTTAAGCATTTTTAAAGCAATAGTTTTAATATTTCAGACTAAAAATTAAGCAGACAAAAACAATCACAGAACATCTACTGATAGTAAACTTATGTAAGGTATAGCATTACTAGGACTGACAGGAAATTAGAGCAATCATACAGGATTTCCTTTCTCTACATAACCATTTAAATATTGTTCTTAAACCAATAATCTAATTTTAGTCTGGAAAACGCTCCATTCTACCCTGTAACATTTATATTTTACAGTCATGCAGAAAGCCTAAATATCATTATGAACTCTTCTAAGCTGAAAAAATGCAGTTGTTATCATTCTGAAAATTCATCAGTTATAACTAAACAAAATACTGACCAAGATGCTTTAGTGCTGCAAGAATGTAGGAGAGATGTTTGTATTTTAGAAGGTGTTCAATTGCAATTGCAGTTCTGTTGCCCAGTTTGTTTTCTTCTCTGCTCTTTTCATTGGCCTTTTCTAAACTGCATCTTAAAGCTCTGGTTTTTGCTGTGTCAGTCATCTTTCTCCAAGAATATCCTCTCCACAATGCCTACAGAAAAGGAATTCCACAAAGAGAAAAGGTTGTAAAGGAGAGACAAGACAACAGAAATGCCATCACCATTCCATATCAGTTTTACAGAAGTCTGACATAGTATTGAATAACCTTGGGTGTTCAGTTTTAAGGAATTGACACTCAGTGTTTAATCTTTCAAATACTGGACTTTCAAGACAGAAAGCAAAAGAAATCCATGTATAAACAGTCCACACACACTCACACCAAAGTCATCTCAACCAGTATCTGCTTAATATTCCTTCATTATCTGTTTGCCTTCAGCTTTCATGTCTAAACCAAAGCTGACTTGGCTTGCAATTTCACTGATAAATTCATCAACCAAAGTAAAGATCTTTCCTCTCCCCAAAAACCCATGAGAAAAAAATATAGCTAATAAAAATAAACAAACAAACCCAAACATTTTCTTACAAGAGGTATTTACCTGAAATTTAATTATCCCCACTGCAATTTTCCTCCTGCGTCTGCAGGCAAGGAATCTGCGCACGTTTCTCTGGATTTTGGCTGCTGCTTCGTTCCTGTGCTTCAGCCAGCCTCGAACCACACGCTGCAGTCCAACGAGCCTTTGATAATCTCTTAAAAATCTCTTTCGTTGCATTTTTGTTCGGAACCAACTCTGTTTAAAATGAAAGTACTTTATTTATTTATTTAAATAAAGTACCTTTATTTAAAACTCTTCCCCTAAATTGCCTTTTCCCACCCTAAACGACCACTGAAAAAACTGGAGTGTTTTAACTTGAGCTTTGACAGATACAGGCACTATAAACATCATCAGTCACATATAACCTCCATGACTGACTGGCCTGGGGTAGCTGAAATGCAAGACTGCAGAATGAAATCTGAGCTAGGAGCCACTAGGGAAGCATTCTGAGGAGAGAAGGGTAGAAGGCAGGGTAGATAAAATAGTTTTCAGCTGGGAGGGACCTACAATGATCATCCAAGACCACTTCAGGGCTGACCTAAAGACAAAATAGGTAACTCTCCCAGTTTGTACTTGTGGCCAGCATTACTATTCCTAAGAGTTCTCTTTCTCTTGGCTGGCTTTTAAGGAGAACCACCACTCCTCATTTCTCATTTCTAAGCTCTGTGTCTTCCCCTCTATAAAGCAAGAAGGGAGACAGGGTACTGTGTGCCAAATCAAAAAAACCCTTTTCCATCCATTTTCTCTTGCCTTAAAAGGAAAATCTAACTTACGGGTAGAAATAACAATTTGTACATATGGAGTAGTAGCAGGGCAAAGGTTGCCATGACATCCTTGACCAGAGAACAGCTATTTCAGGGCATTTCAGCCTCTCCATTTACCCAGTGCTGACCTCCCATACTGCAACTAAGCTAACGGTCAGTCTGGAGACCTGAAAATATTTTTTTACAATTTGGTAGTGCTGCAATACAGACCTGATTTTTGATAGTAATTTTAGATAAGTAAAACCTGGTTATATTAAAATGCTGAAACCTACAAAGGCTCTGGTACCACTGGCAGATCAGGCATATCCAACCAAATAAATCACAGTATCCCAAGGGGTTGTTAATATAAGAAGATGCTCTACATTTCACAAACCTTACAGGCTGTTGTGTCTGATCTTTTCTACCTCCAGTAGGATATAACAAAAAAGGTTAAGACAGCACTCAGATTCCTTTAGCAAGCTTGAGGGTCTGAAGGAAACAAAGTTTCCCATCCATCCTCAGCTTTAAAATGTTTAAGCTGCCAAAGCTTTCTTAGCTATGTATAAGCAACATTATTTGATAAATCACAGAATTCGTAATTTAGCTTTGTTTTCACATGTGAAGGAACTACCTTATTTTAGCTCACAGAAAGCAAATTAGACTGTTACACAAATCATTCAGCCTTGATCAGACCAACCTGTATTATAAGAACAGATGAGATCTGGGTTTGTGCAAGTTTTAAAATGAGGTGAATCCTGTAGGCCCTTTGAATTTTAATTGCAGAGATATGATGATATGCAGCTGCTGTAAAATAAAGAAGTCTCTTCTTTTGTTTCTGTTCTGAAATCTGTAGAAGGAAAACAAAAAAAGGAACATCATTAATTTTCATACTCTGAGCTAGCACGATGTCCACTCAAAGAACAGAGTACACAGCAATATACTACTAGATCCTGGAAAATCACCTCAGAATTAAGGAACCTACCTCTCTGCAGTACTAGGTCTCTAATCTAAATAACACAGAGAGGTGGCTGTAAGCAACGTCAATACATAGCAGAGAACAATTTATATATTTTATACTATATATATATAATACATATAAATATTATTTATATACAATTACAATTGTAAGCCTGTGTGTGCAGAAGTATCAGTTGTAGGTAAGCCATGAAGATCTCAGAAGCTAAAATAACATCCAACAGTGAAAACCTACTTTAGTTCCAAAGGATTGTAAGAAAGGCTTAAACTGTGTTTGATCTATTCTGACCTGCCCAATACTCAAAGCAGACAACAAGAACTTGATTTCAACACTAAGAAATCAAGTTTTCCTCTCCTTGCCAGTCAGAATTAATGGTAAAATAGGTCTAGAGATACTTTACATCCAAAGCATAGTTTTAATTTGAATTATACCAACCTTTTTCCTGACTAAATAACCCCGGATAAGTGCTTGCAGTTTAATGACAGCTCTTCTAGTCTCATTGTATTTCTTAAATTGAAGCCTCCCTTCCTGCCAAGCCCGCAGATGCTTCTGGATAATTACAGCAGCAGCTTTTTGTTGAAGAAATTTCCTTCTTGCCTTGAAACCTCTATATGCGTTTTGGATCAGAAATGCAGCCTGGTGCTTCTGAAAAAGATTTTAAAAATTGCATCGATAATGAAACTTTAGTTCATTCATGTCAGGATCAATATACATTTATTTTTAGTTCTAGGTGGTTTTTTCCATCGTAAGAACAAAAATGGAATGAGAAATACAAGTAAATTCATACAGTACCAGTTTACGTAAAATGGACTTCCCCAGTTTGGAAGGTCTTTTCACGTACCTAAATGGGGTCAAAATATGGGCCTAATCTTCTGCAAGCAATAAAGCCAGCAGAAAATTTGGCATTTTGTTTTGGTATTAGTATATAGAGGGGTAATTCAAAAATTGGAACTGTTAAAAACCAAGAATCAGCCCTGTTACTTAGAGCAAAACCGGATATTTAATATTTTGATCAATCAAAGCTTTTCAATCTCCTCTCCGGTCCCACCTTTTGTATGCTTCTGCACATTGATGACAAAAATCACTCAAATATATTAAAAATTACTAAAATAACCATGGCATATCAGACTTCAAGTGAAAACATACCTTTCTGAGGAGTCTCCTAGCCCTGTACTGCCTGTATGCCAACTGGATCTTAACTGCAGCTCTCCTCACTGCCAGGAACTGCTGCCGAACCATCCGTGCAGCGCGGGCTGCTCGCCAGGCTCTCTGCATGCTGAGTGCACAGGACCTCATGTTCAAAAACCTAACACGGAAATGCATTTTTAAGTGAGAAAACAGTGATGGTTTATGAAATCATTTAGATAGATATTGGAAAAGCAGAGCTGTTATCAAGCAGGTCTTGGAACACTAGAAAATGGGAATAGCCAGCAATGTTGGCAGAAGGACTCATTTTAAACAGAAGATGCTTCCCGTTTTTCCATAGTAGGTATTTCCCTAACTTGCTGCCAAGGGAGGCTGGGGAGGGACACAGCAGTTTGAAAGGCATTGGACAGACTGACATACAACAGGTCCATAAAGGATGATAACAGGAAGAGGCAAGGATGTTTAAAAAGCAGGGGTGCTGAGGGAGGACCTTGTATCCCTGAACAGCATCCTCTACTGCTACTGGCATGGACACAGCTCATGAGATGAGCTACCAGGCTGATCTCATAGCAAAGTAAACATAAACCAGTTTAACTATTCCATTGTGGATTAAAATTAAATAGCTTTGCAACCTACGAGTTTTATGGTAGAATTTTAACAATATCCAGAACATTTTTCTTGCAAAACACAAAGTGAAATAAAGATCAAGGGCTACTCTTTCTAGAGCCCAATAAGCAAAATTTAAATTCATGAAGGAGCTTCCATTCCAGAAAAACAATTAAATGTAATGAAAATCTTGTGGTAAAGAATAACCCCACCTGCACCAACAGGGTTATACTCATGCATGTCACATGGATGCTGCAGGGGCAAAGCCTGAGAACATAAAGAGTTGTAAAGAGTGCAGTGCAGCACTAAATAATTATATAACAGAATCTTTGAAAAGTAGAGTGCTTTCTGTCAGATTGAGCATTACCGAGTCCGCAGCTGTTGGGTTCTGAAGTGACTCTGGATAACAAGGGCAGCTCTGAGCACAGATGCATATTCCTTTCGTGCCTTGTAACCTCGGAACCAGGCTTGGATGACTTGTGCTGCTCTTATTTTGCAAACCCACTGCCTGGCTTTATATCCTCTGTATGCTGCCTATTAGAGAAATAAAAATAAAACAAAAGTAAATCAGAACTTTTAATGGACTGAACAAAATTAAAAGGAAAAATATCATGTGAACAGGAACAACTTTTAGGATTTCTATCTCTAAAGTACTACAAATATTTAATTTCTCCCAACTAGAGGATGTTTTCAAAAGCAAGTGAAACACATTCAGGGAAATACCACAAATGCCACTCTTTAATATTAATTTGCATAAATAACTATATTGTGAGGAAGCAAATACAAGAGAGATTAAAAAACCCAAACAAACACTCAATAAAAGCCACTTTTATGATTACCTGAATGGTAATGGCAGCTCTTTTCATTTGATGGAATCTGTGTTGATCAATATTTCGCATCCGATGGGCTCTGTAGTGCTGCTGTATTAACACAGCAGAAAACCTGCACCGAAGGTATTTCTGCCTCTGAATAAATCCACGGAAAGATGCCTTCAAAGAAAAAGACAAACTTGGAATATTTCACTTGCATCATAACAGCTGGGAATGTTTGCATCTTTCTATGTACAGCTGTACTCATTGGCTTGTTATAAAAACAACAATATAAATAGATATATTCCCAATTTGAAAATTCATTATTGTTTTCTACCTTTTAAGGAAAATAACTATATTTATATTGTTCAGGATGTATAAGCTGAACATTCAGAAAATAACTAAGCAGCTGCCAATCCCCCCAAAACACAGAGGTGAGGAAAGCACACCTGATTTCTATCAGTTAAGTAGAGCATGTGGTCTCCAACAAGACAGTAAAACCAACCTAAGAAATTCTCAAAGAATCCTAGAATGGTTTGGGTTGGAAGGGACTACTAGAGATAGTCTAGTTCCAACCCATCCAACACGGACAGCGATGCCACCCATTAGATCAGACTGCTCAGGGCCACAAATGAATGATGATTTATTTCCCTTTCTTCCTTGATTTGGGGGAATTTCCCTCCTTAAATTCCTCTTCAAAATGTTAGTTGGGCACTTAGATTAGTCTAGGGCCAGTTAGTAAACCTAGGAGGACTAACATGATTGATTTATTCACACCTTCCTAAACATGAGTCCTAAAGAATTTAGCGATTGCGTTTTTTGCCATTTATATCACTTTATACCCACTACCAGTGCCCTCTCATACAATACATGAAGACAGCTTTTGTTCATATTCCCATCAAAGAAAACATTCATTAAGCCATTAATATTCAGAGGTGAAATTCAGTTGTCTTAACCATATTTCTGTGTACTGTGGTAGTAAGCTTTATCTATCTGCCCTGTAGCACACTTCAGAAACCGATCCTACTTTAGGTTTAAACTGTGGTTTGCAAGAGCAGTAAATCTTTAAAACACCTACAAATGAAAACAAAAATACACCCAAATCCCAGTACTATTCATTCAAAAGTACCTGAAGTTTTATTGTGCTTTCTTTAATTTTGTGAAACCTCCTCCTCTCGATGTATCCTCTGACTGTGGCCTGCACAAGGATGATGCTCCTGCGGGTTTGTAAGTAAGTCATTCTCTGGTGCTTCCCAGCCAGGTGGGAGCGGTAGTGCTGCTGCAGGACAACTGCTGCTCTTTTACAGCTCTTATACTGTGATTTACATTTCTGCATTAAGTAATAGGATTGTAATGTAACAGCTGCTGCTCTGAGTTGGATGTATTTTCTGCGCTGCAGAGCCATCTGAAGAAAAGACTGAATCTTTCTTGCGGCTCGTAGTTGCCTTGCTGTTTTTCTTGCTTTCATAGCTCGGAATGCAGACTGAATAACTACTACAGCTTGTCTTTGAGCCAGGTACTCTGCTCGCTGTGAACGAGCCCTGAGACACGATCTGTACCACCTCTGGACAGCAACTGCTGAGCTCCGGATCAGCGTGTAGCGAGTCCTCGCTCTTTGGCACCGGAACATCGACTGGATCGTTATCGCTGCCGATTTCTTGGCAAGAAAGCGTCTCCTCTCTGTGCACATTCGTAGGAATGACTGAATGCGCCGTGCAGCAACGCTGGCTTTATACAACTGCCTGGCTTTCCTACCACGGAAAGCAGCTTGAAGGCAAATGACAGCCTTTCTTATTTCTGCATAGTTTCTCATGGCAGCTTCTCTTGCCGTTTTGGCTCTGAACCTCTGCTGTGTGACTGTGGCAGCCCAGCACAGCTGTTTGTAGTACCTACGTTGTACATACATGCGATAGCTGGACTGTATTACAGCTGCTGAAACATGCAGGATTTTCAGTTCCTGCCGTGCCTTCATGCCTCTGTACGCTGCTTGAATAACAAGAACAGAATTCTTCATTGTCAGATACTTCTTGCGTTGGTTCTTTCCTTTCATGTAGGATCGATAGTAGTTCTGAATAACCATAGCTGCATTTCTCATATTCTGATAGGCCCTTCTCCCCCTGAGCATTCTGTAGGCCGCCTGTATTGTACTGGCAGCTAAATGCATGTGCTCGAGACTCCTCCTCACCCTGACACCTCTGTACACAGCCTGGATGAGAACAGCTGCTCTGCGGCGAGACTGATACTCCAAAGCATGCTGCCTTGCCAGAGCCAAAGCTCGGTACCTTCCCTGAAAGACAAGAGTGGCTGCTCTAAGAGAGAGGTATCTCTGACGCTCTCTGAAGGCTTTATAGTTTTTCTGAACCACAGTTGCAGCACGGTGCATTTCTCGCTGCTGTTTTCTCGCTCGCATGTCTCGAAAAGCCCTCTGGATACAAGCTGCTGCTTTCTTTAATGAAGTGTAATGCTGTACTGCAATTTTCCTGAGCCTATGGGCTCTGTACCTCCTCTGTATTAGCTGGGCTGCCCACTGAACTCTTCGGTAATGACAGTACTGCCGATACATCCGGTAGTTTCTCTGTATTGTAAGTGCTGCCTCACATTGTCTCTTCAAGAAGCATCTTGTTTTCATTCCTCTGTAGGCAGCTTGAAGAACTAAAATAGAATTGTACAGTTTTAAGTACTTTTCTCTCTCATGCTTCCCTTTCCTGTAAGCTCTATAACGTTGCTGTATGATTACTGAAGCAAGCCTGAGTGCTTGATAAGAAGTGTAAATTTTACGCATTCTTAACGTTGCTTGAATAACTGTAGCAGCTTGATGCATTTTCTGCACTTTTTTTCTTACCACAAATCCTCTATAAGCAGACTGTATGATAACAGCAGCATTAAGGAGAGAGAGATATTTTTGACGCTGAATTTTTCCTAGTTTTGTTGCTCTGTATTTTCTCTGAATTACAAGGGCAGCTGACTTAATGGAAAGAAAATGTTTTCTTCCGAGAAAAGTTCTAAACCTTCTTTGAATAATCACAGCCGATTCATTCATGGTTCTGATGAGTCTTCTTGTTTTCATACCACGGAATGCAGCCTGGATGTGTAGTACAGCATTTTTCATAATCATGTAGTTGTGAACTTGTGCATCTCTCTCCTTACAAGCACGGAACCACTGCTGAATCTGCCTTGTCGCAAGCAGCAACTTCCTGAAATCTCTCTGTTGTTTGTGCATTCGGTAATAGGACTGGATTATTGCTGCTGACCGGTGCATAGTTTTTAAGTCTTGTCGGACTTTCATGCCTCTGCAAGCAGCCTGGAGGATAGTAACAGACTTCTTTAGTTCCAAGTACTTTTTGCGTTGTACTTTGCCTAAGCAAAATGCTCTGTATTGCCTTTGAATTCTTATGGCTGCCATTCTCATTGACTGATATTTTATGCTCATGCAATGCATCTTGAACGTGGCTTGGATGCAAACAGCTGCTTGGTGCATACAGCGAACCTGTCGCCTCACTCTGACACCTCTGTAAATCGCCTGCACTTTGACTGTGGCTCTTTTTAAAGACAAATAGCTCTGCCTTTGACACTTAGCATGAATAACTGCACGGTAACACCTTTGTATGGCTATAGTTGCAGATCTAAGTCTTTCATATTCCTTCTTGACCAGGTAAGATTTGAAGGCAGCTTGTATAGTTGTAGCAGCTTTGTTTAGTTTGTTCAGTTGTTTCCTCACAGTCATCCCACGGTAAGCAGACTGCAAGACTAACACAGCTGCTTTGGTTTTTAGATAGATTGCACGCTGGGTTTTTTTCATACAGTAGGCTCTGTAGTATTTCTGAATCACCAAAGTGGCTTGTCTCAGTTTCCTGTATTTTAGTTGATTTACGTGCATTCTGTAATAGGACTGAATGATTGTTGCAAGATGATGTTTCTTCTGAATCGTTCTCCTCACAGCTTTCCCCCTCCATAGTGCCTGAAGACACAGCACAGCATCACGCAGCTGGAGGTACTCTTGCCGTTGTCTCTGGCCTAGGACCCTGGCTCTGTAATGCCTCTGGATGGTTAGTACAGCATGGCTCACAAGCCTGAATTTCTTCACAGCCACGAATTTTCTGAAGGTAGACTGTATCCTAGTAGCAGCAACATGCTGTCTTTGAATCTGCTTCCGTACCTTCCAGCCACGAAAAGCTGCTTGTAAAGAAAGCACTGCTGCTCTTGTCCTTAAGAAGTTCAGTCTTTGCCTCTTTCTAGACTTACAATTTCTGTACCATCTCTGAATCACAACGGAGGCCTGAACCATTGCCTTGTGTTTCACTCGTGCAGCATGAGCTCTAAAAGCAGTCTGAATTTTAACAGCAGCTCTGTATTCAAGTTTAAGCTTTTTGCGTGTCTTATAACCCCTGTAGGCTGCTTGTAAGCACACAGCTGCTTCTCTAACTTGCAAGAACTCTTGCCTGTGACACCGGGTCTTTTTGGAGGAACGATAACGTTGTTGAATGACAATGGCAGCACTACAGATGCTCAAGTACCATTGCCGGTCCCTTTTCATTCTGTAGAAGGCCTGAAGTAATACTGCAGCCTCCCTCCACCTTTGTATTTGTTTCCTGACAAGATAGCCTCGAACTAGAGCCTGAATTCTTATGCAACCTCCCTTCAATTTCCTATAATCTTCTTTAAATTGAAGAGCACATCTCCCAGAGCGATACCTTCGCTGCACATAAAGCGTTGCTTCCCTCAGTGCACAGTAACGCTTACGGACTTGCCTCATCTTTGCAAGAGCTTGAATTTTCACTGCAGCATCTCTCAGCTTTTTAAATCTCTTCCGGGCAACATAAGCACGGAAACTTGACTGAATTTTGATCACAGATCTCAACACGCGAGCCTCTCTCCTGGCTTGCATCCCTCTGCAGGCAGACTGGAGAACAATGGCAGCCAGGCGCACCCTCTGGAAAGCAGCAGCTGCGTTTTTAGCAGCCACGTGTGCCCTATACCGGGTTTGAATTACAGAAACTGCATTTTTAATCTCTTTGTATCTTTTTACTTGTTGGTATTTTCTCACGTGTGACTGCAATGTAGTAATGGATTTTTTTAATTTCAGAAATCTTTGTTTCTCCTGTTTCATTCTCCACAGCGATTGAATAACACACGCTGCTTTTGCTTGTCTGTACAGCTCTCGTGCCTTCATGCCTCTAAAAGCAGCTTGGAGAACTGTCACTGCTGCACGCTTTTGCAAGTAAGACTCTCTCTCAGCTCTCCCCAGTTTATAAGCTCTGTAGCACCGCTGAATTGTCACTATTTTTGCCCTGTGCTCCTGGTAAACATGTCTGGCCAGCTGACACCTGTACCAAGCCTGAATCTTGATAACATTTTGCTTAATGTACAGATACTGCTTCTGGTCTCTGTGCATCCGGTACCAAGACTGTATGACAAGGGCAGCCCTCCTTCTCTTAGCCAGTTTTGAAGATTGCCATTTTCGGAAGTAACTCTGAATCACCAAAGCTGCTTTAATTTTCTGTTGAATTTTGTATTTTCTCCACCTTCTGAATGCAGACTGAATAGTAAGTGCTGAAGACTTTATGATTTCGTATCTTTGCCGATCTATTTTTGCCAACTTAGTTGCACGCAGATGTCTCTGAATTGTAACAGTAGCCCAAACAATTCGTTTATATGCAGCAACAGACTTCACCATCCTTATCCTTGCTTGTACAAAAATAACACAGTGTCTCAGCTGTAAATATCTTTTCCTAGCAGAGAATCTCCTCCAATGAGCCTGCAGGTAAAAAAAGAAAAAAATGTAGTATTTTCTTCATAGTATCTCAAATTAAGCATGAGTTAGGACTGTCATCTTAAGACTTTAAAAGATTTCTTATTCCTACTTATCACAACCACAGAGTATTCAGAATTGGGAAGACCCACAAAGATCGAGTCCTACACTTGAGGGAATGGCCCATACCAGGACAAACCCATGACTTTGGTGTTATTAGCACCATGCTCTAACCAACTGAGCTCATCTCTGGGTCTTAATCCCTGGGAGGGTAAATCCAGAAATCTACATTAAAAAAAAAAAAACAAAAAAGCAAAACCTAAATGTTTGTATCATTGTTTTTTTAAGCTTTTTAAATTCTGGGAAAAGGCTAAATTTACCCTGGCAACAACAGATTTCTTCTTAAACTACTTGATAAATCAGCAATTCTTTAATATCCATTCTAAAAAGTCTCAGGAGTGCAGTATTTATCCTTGGATAATGGTGGCTGAAGTATCTTGAAAAGTTTAATTAACTGCCCAAACTACCATTGCCATGTCTGTCACTCAATATGCCCACTGCAGGTGACATAACACCAGGAGAGTAATTTTAATTTTTTTAAAACCTTCTTTAAGTAATGTTCAGCAGCTGCAAAGAAGAAAACCAACACAATCTGATCAGTCCTTACACTGACTGTCTAAAGCCCCGTGTTTTAATGTTTATGGTGCTCCAAAAGATAGAAGGAAGGAATAATTGTTAGTTTAATAGCCCATTACCATCTTTCCCTGGAGAGAAAAACTTAGTAAACATCTCAGAAGCAGTGGGGAAAAAAAAAAAAAAAAGTATTACCTTTCATGAAAGCATTAATTGCTGCAAGTAGCACAAATGCTCCTCAGCAAGGCTATTTCTTAGAGGTTTCAGGGGGTTTCCTTGCTGTGTAATCTCACTTTAGATTGTATTACCTGAATGACTGTGGCAGATTTATTTCTGGCTTGCTCCAGCTTTGCCTTTTTCAGATTGAAGAGAGTCATCCTGGCCAAGAATCCTCTCCAATGCTTCTGGATGAAAATGGCTGCATTTTCTTTCCTCAGGATGCGTCGGCGAGCCAAGAAGTTCATTGCAGATTTTTGAATTATTCGAGCAGCTCTGTCTCTTTCCTACAAAGAGTACATTTGCACTGAACATTAGCTATGGAATTTTCCCTCAAATTTTTAATTTGAATAACTATCTAGAGCAACTTCATAAAAATATAGTACATATGTGCACACTGTAACATTAATTAATAAAAATAATGCCTGCAATGTTTAAAGGGGTTTCGTTTTGATTCCTTCTCCCCCACCAGCATCTTTACTATTAGTTATTTCAAAACAGTTGTAAAGGCAATGTTTTGTCATCATTATTAAGGTTGTGTAGATCTTCCAAAGTAAAGAAATTGGAGATGAAAAATCCTAAATATGACCTCTGTCCCCTTCTACACCACAGAGTCTTAGAATATTTCACTTGAACACTGTTCCAACGTCAAATAATATCTAACTTAGTAAGACACAACGGTGGCATTTATGAACCTCAAGATTGTCAGCTTTGAAACCCTCACAAGATCTGGTATAAATACCAGAAAATCAAGATACAGAATATCAGAACTCATGAAATTAAATTCAAAAGACTGGTGAAGCTTAGCTCCTTAACAGAAGCAGTAAATCCATGCAGAAGTTTAATTACTCCTCTCATCTTGTTGACATTAACAGGGATTAACTACTCCTTTTCTTTTAAGGAAGGAGTGCAACTATTACATTTGAACTACTGGGAAGAGAGTTTAAGGTGTGACAAACAAAAAAGAACAGTAGCCTTTAAACACCTGTAATTACTTCAGAAGGCTAAAAGAAAAGGGAAGTTTAGTAGTTTACACCACCAAGAAGGCCACATATTTTGATGATAGAAATTGCACTCATTAGTTTAAATGCCAATATTACTCCAATAAACCTGTATTCTCCATTGACTTTATATTCTCTATGTTTTCCTTAATGTAGAAGCTATGAATATTGCACAAGCAAAGAGTACCTGAGAGAGTTTCAGCTCCCTTTTCAGCCTGTAGCTCCTCCAAGCAGCCTGAATTAATCGCGCAGCTCGAGTTTCTTGGCGGAGATCGAGAAGCCGTGAACACAGAAACGACAGGTAGGTGATAACAACCTACAGAAGCACAGAACACAGCGGGGTGAGGGCTGTACAAAAGAGCAGGACACGCTCACAGGAGGGCAGAACGTGTTTATAGCAACTCCAAAGGCATTTTACCTTCTCATCAGGAATTGTATTTGACATGTCTGCATGATGAATCATTGCTGGTATCCCGCCTAGGTCAGAAACTGCAGCATTGATAAGCTCGAAGTTTTGCTTTTCATTGTCCAAGAGTTCCTTGTAGAGGACTGAGGGAGCTACAGCTTTGTAATGACAAAACATGAATCAAATCAAATTGTGCATAAAAGAAATAGATCTAACACAAACTTATGTGCATCAAATAACTCACTTTGATCAAACACTTCTTCCACAACATTTAAAGAAGTGTCAGACTCAGAGGAGGAGGAGGAGTTTAGTCCCACTGTAACAGTTCTTGAGCATTCTACAGTTTGAGTGGTCCGTTGGCACACAGCTTCCAAAGGCACGTAACAGGGGTGATAGTGATGAATCAAATGGCATAATACTCTGCCATCTGAGAAACACACTGTGAAATTGTCCACCTGATAAATAAAATAAAATACAAAGTCCTTGAATTTCTCATACTAGTTAATTGGTATCAACTGGATATGAATTTCTTCTCTTGTACCTTTAAATGTGACCAAGTGCAAATTATTTTTTAACAAAAAAATTAGGTAGCTAGTGCTTCCTTTGAACATTTACTGTAAAGTGTTATAGAGCTGTGACAATCCAGAAAAAAAAGAGGTGTCATTACAGTGAATCTACAAGAGAGGCATTTAAGAAACCAATCTTTCTACAGCAGGATCCCTAGTAAACTTCTAGAAATACCTTTACATTAGGTTTGCAATGCAGAAGAAAGTTCTGAATTTGCATCAGTCCTAAGTGCTCTATTTTATCCTTCAGAAAGACTAGCAGCTGCTACTGCATTCCGACCAGAGTCAGGTCTCTGACCAGGGCTTCCCTTCTTGGAATGAGCAAACATATCCCTTCTAAACAAACATCTCTGAGGAGATGAACTGACCTTATCCCAAACGTTTGTTAAATTCTCATAGTTCTTACAAACACTGAAAATTCTATGCACAAACACTTTTAAAATGAAGGCTCATTAAAAGTCCACAAAAAATTCCCATTGCAGCAAAAAATGTTCTATTTTTGAAAAACATTTTTATGCACAAGACTAACTGGAAGGGGAAATATTTTTTGCTCAGATTTTTTTTTTAAAAGAGAGCTGCAGCTAAACTCAGAGTGATGGCTATTTCAAATCAGATTAAACAAAGTCCAGAAGGATATTTACAAATAATTACCATTTACTTCTACAGCATATTTGATAGATTGAAGAAATCTGCTCTGTAAAGAATTACAACAGCACAGGGTGTATTTGTTGCAGTGTACACAAAATATTTACCTTGATATTGTAAAATCCACAAACAGCATTAACCCATGCCATCAGCAGCTTCACATTTTCACTGTAACTCTGAGATGAGAAGTTAGTACTGTCTTCCTGTACATTAAAACCACTTGGAAAAGTCTTGATGGCACCAAATCGTGCTTTTCTCTTGTGTGTGTTCTTCAAAAACTCAATTTCTTCTTTTAACTGTTCCACATTCAGAAAAACATCCACCTGTTAGGAATAAAAACAAAAAGTTGACGTGTCAACAGTCTGACATGTCGGGCATTACAACCACTGGATGCAGAGCTTTAGGTATGGCATTCTAAAGAGAAACTATGCTCACCTTAGCAGTACCTGCCAACCAATCAGTAGTAGATAATCTGGATTTGCCAGCATAGATGGCAGATAAAAAACCCTAAATGTACCCTTCCCACAGTTACTGCATTAGTTAATAGTTGGGAGAAACAGGGAAATTCCTCAAAACAGCCTGTGTAATTTCAACGTCCTCTCCAAGAAAGCAATTTGAGTCCTGCCTGCATTTCCACTGAGCCCATGTACCAATCCTCCTCTTTTAAGGGATTCCAAAAGGACTTGAGCTGGTGTTGGGATGGAAGAAGATTTGGAGAACAAGCAGTATATCCAGAGGCCTTGGATAAAGCCACTACTCACTGAAATGATTTCTCTAATCAAAAGCAATGCAACTGTGGCACATGCATCAGAACTAACTGAAGGAAGTTAACTACTTAGTAGTGTAACAGTATTTAAGAAAGAAATTAATTAGATTTGATTTTTATTATATTGTTCTAGCTTAGTGATAGTTCTGTGGCTAAAGTCTTTAATATTCTTGCTTTACATATAATTAATTGCACTTACATTTCTGACTACCTAGTGGTGAAATTTCACCTTAACTTTTATCTTGTTTTGCCTTTCATGCATCATATTCCTTCCAACAGGACTTGTCAGTTGGACATTTATTTTTAAAATACTCTCTGACTCAAGTTAACTCTTAAAACAGTCTTAAGAAGGTTATTTTTACTTCCTCTACTAACTTTTGAAATGCCATTGTAGTAATGCCTAAGAAATCTTCATTCTTATTTCAAGTATGTTTCATCAAATTGACTGTTTCAGATAAAAGGAAGAAAAACTAAAAGAGGTATAGCTTCAGAGATTACTCTATAACTGTCTATCAGTGTAGCCTCAAAATGCCCTTTTCAGTTAGTAAGAGTCTACCTGCAGTTTGAGATCAACATTATTTTAAAGTATCAATTCTGCTACTATATAGAATAAACTCACAAGTTCAGTGTTAACCAAAAACGTGACTGAATGTGTAAGAAAAAGAACAGTTCAAACGTTATCCAAGCTGTATTGTTAGGGAACAATTTGCAGTTTCGTAAAGTTTACATGGAACTTTAAACATACAAAGCAAATAATTTCAATCTAAAATTTGATTAGTAGAGGCTTTCACAGACATCAAATATTCCTGAAAAGACTAGTGTCTTCATTATTTCTCCATTGTAACTAGAAAAAAACAAACAAAATAAGCAATTGAATATTACCTGGAAGGCAAAGACAATTTTCCACAGCAGTGCTAACGTTCGTTCCCTGTGTCTATCCACAATATCCCTGGAGTCAATTGAAGCACCTATCAAATCAAATATGGGATTAAAATGTGCACTAGTTAACTGATGCAATTAGAATAAATAACCCTGATTTCTAGGCCTTACCACTTTCATCTTTCAAGTGCACTCCTCGCTCTTTAAGAACATTAAGGACAATATCAACATTATGCATCTTCTGTAGCCGACTTATTGCAGGAACTCTCAGTTGTTTTGAAAGACTCCAGTTCTTGGTCAGAAGCTCCACTGTTCTCCTAACAAAGGTAATTGCATGGTTTAACGCCTCTGATGAGCTCACATTAAGTATTATATAAAAGAAAATAAATATTTCAATAGAATTGTGTATCAACGCACACAAGACGAATGCCACATTGTAAGTCCACAGCCAGGTTTGTGACAGCAAAATCAAATTCATCCAGTGGAGTTTGAATATGACTGACAGGTAGTCCTAAGAAACCCAGATGGCGGGAAAGGTCACCTTCACCACTCAGGAAGTCACGGGAAAATGCAAGCAAAAGCTCTTTGCTAGCCTAAAATTGAAAAAAAAAAAAATCTTAACACGACAATATTTGTCAAGCAGAATGCAATTTTTGTCCCTTGTACCTCCCAAATTACATTTCATATTTACTTGTCTAATTCTTAAAGTTATGTATTTTTTAAAAAATTATTTTTAGTAAGTCACACAGCTCTAACTTTTGTCAGATTAAAAACAATGAAAAAATGCTACACTGAGTCTTAGGACAATACTGGAGAGAGACATAAAATTACAGCTTTCACCTTGAACTCTGCATCCTTACAAAAGAGGCAGGGGTCGTGGTCAATCATTCTGGACCTTTTGGCACAATCCAGAAAGCAAACCAACAGCAACAATTTTTTCAGTGTGAACTTTGACAAAGCTTCTTCGTGACCTAAAATGATAGAACTCCGTAAGTGATAGTTAAAAAATGAAGTGCTACAAACAAGGTGGTTTTGGAAGTAGTCGTTACCTTCCCGGTAAAGGTGAGGCACAGTGGGATGTCTGTACTCGGCTGCAATGTCAGGGTTCCAAAGCAAGCGATTGAGGATAAATATTGCTAAACCCATAACATCACTATTACTCTCCAAAGCTATCAGTTCTCCATAAATAGTCTAATATGAAAGAAGGGGAAAAAAAGAAGAAGTGTTAAAAATTACCTTACATACTATGTGATTTTTTTGAAAAATACACATTATTGAATTTCTAAAATAATAAATGGCAATGGGTCTCTAAAAATCAGACAGTTTTCAACTGAAAGGTAAAGCCTAAGGAAATTTCAGAAGATCTGATCTCATTTTAAAACATGTATGATCATCTACATCTGAGAAATCAATCAGGAACTTCTTTAAGACAACCACATTCTTCTCCAGTTTAGTAAAGTGAAACTGACAGGGAAATGCTTTTGTGTTATTGGTCAGGGAATTAACTTCCAATTTCCTTGATTAAATATTTTCCTTCTTAATAACATAATCATTTTTTTAAAGCAAGTCCATTGGAACAATTTAAAAGATATGCATCATGGTATAACTGAATTAAACCCACCTGAATTAGTATGACAGAAAATACAAAGAAACTCAAAACAACCTCTACAAAAAAAATTGCTAAATGTCCTTTAAACTTAGATTATAGACTATACACAGTGCACTTACCTCCAGACCTATACGCAGCCATAAAGGGTTGTAAGATAAAAGCCAGTTAAGGACTTTCTGCCTTTCTCCTGCAAGAGAGCACCTTTTAAGATTAGATCCAACAAACATTTCATATTGATGCAAATATTAACCAATTTCCAATTAAACAAAATAACGTGTGTGAGTAATCGTTTCCCTACTGCCAAGGGGGCAGAGTGCCAGGTTTCAGCCGCCTCACCTATATCCCTCCAGAGGTGCCTGTCCCTGCGGACCAGCAGGCGCCGGGTTTCGATCTCCAGCTCGAGCCTGCGGACGGCTCGCACCATGCTCTCGGAGGTGAAGAGGCGGCAGGCCGCGCGCCGCAGCCGGCTCAGCTTCCGCCGCGCCGTGTACACCCTCAGAGACGCCTCGTCTTTCGTGGGGGCCTTCGGAAGGCTCATCTTGTGATGGTTCTCCTCTCCCAAGGTAAGAGCGGCTGCGTTTACTGGTTAAACACGCACAAAAGGCATGCATTTACATCTCAAATTAAAGGAGCTTTGCACACCTCATTTATTTTTTCCCCTCTCTAAGCTGACATTTTGTTATTTTCATTCTGACTAATGATTTATCCTTCAGGAAGCTTGTCAGCTGTTACACTAAACATATGTTGTCGAGTACAAGAATACTAGTCAAGTATTAAATATAAGAACACTTATTTCATAAGTGAGCAGCGCTAGGAATTCGGTTTTAAGATTAATGGTTCTATCTCCGTTTTTTTCAAATGAAGCTAAAGATAGAGGAAAAAGTAGGTTATCCTTTTAGTAAAGTGCCAGCTATAATGTTTTCCAGCAGGTGGGGATTCCCCACTCAACACCCACTGAGCAGTGCTACAGCCACACATTCCAGTGCATTCTTGTTGCAGAGCACATTCCCCATGCAGGGAGCGTGGTGTGCTGTGCTTGCCATGAGCAAGTGAGCCACCCACACATATCAGAAGGGGAAAAATATAACAACATGACCCTGAAAAGGTTTAGTGTTAATGAGTACTACTACTCATTAGCATTTAAAAAGTATATAATATAATGCTTAAGAAAATGAGATGACAAAATTCTTGTAGTCTTACCTTGTGAGGTATTTGTTTTTACATTGAAGTCATCTGGGGTAAGTACAAAATTTAACCACCAGGTGAAACCTCGTTGCTGCTTCTCCTTCCAACGTTCATCATAAAACATGTTTTTAGCAGCAAAAGGCATTGGGTGCCTAGGGATGACTTATAAAAAACCAAAACAAAACAACAAAAAACTTAAGCCTTTGCAGTTCTTGAAATGTTTGATAACCAATATACATTTCATTGTGGAAAGCATTAATGTTTGGCACTTCATTTAGCACTGCAGCCAAAAAAAGCAGATTGTTAAAATATTCAGTGACTTGTGGATCACAGACTATTAAATAAATTCCAGCCACAAAACATGGATTGAGTTGTTACAGCACTAGAACTAAGACAAGATATCTAGAAATCAAGCCATTTGCAGTGAGGCAAACCCAAGCTGAACTGGATTACACCCAGGAAGAACTATCTTACAGATGCGTTTTTCAGAGCAGATCAACTTAGTATTCTTAAGTCTGTAAAATTGTTATCTTGTTGGGAAGAAATTTTCTCTTCTGAGGTATTCTACTGTTGCCTTAAAATGTTATCAGATACGGAGGCATTTAACTGATAACCATCAGTAAGCTGGGAGCATAACTGTAATGTAGCTTTTACACTTACAGGCCAGTCTGGAAGAAAGTAACATTTACCCTCAGCTGATCATGCATTGCAACCAATTTTCTTATAAGTAGTCAAAACAGATCACAAAAGGTTACATATACTGTTCTACTAGGTATGGATTCATTTTAGGTACTATCTTCTATTTCCTCTCAGTTCTAACCAGTTAGGTCTTACCTGACACCAGCAGTACAATTGTGACATTCTGTTCAGTGTTTTACCAAACACCCAGGGTCTGCCTACCTGTTTTCAGTGGTTTCACAAATGTCACGTGTGACTGGGCCAATCCAGGGACAGGTTTACTAATTCTCTTGGTAGTTTTAGATGCCTTCTGAAGTGAAGAACCTACCAGCATTAACACAAATATCAACAGGAAACATGTCAGTGAAAGCTAATGCATTAAAGTTCATATCACTTCTAAAGCACAGAACTAGAGTAATTCCCCATGAACCATTCAAAATACAATACCTCCTGTTGATGGAAAGTTACATAGATCATTTTGGGTACAATTTAAGGGGAAAAATATTCAAGAGCAAATAACTGCTCTTGCATGTCACAGTTCTTCCATAATATTAAGGAAATGTAGTGTTTGAATTTCATTATATGGCTAGAAACACTAAGCTAATTTGTACAAACTTTTATTATAACATGTGACAGGGTGTATTCTATAAACATTTGGGGTAAGAGATATGAATTTTACGACTTTATTCACTTCTTCTCACAGTTAGACAGCTTACTACATTGATATCAATTCAGAGCAGCCTGGCTTGTGTTAGTTAATGCATCAAGGCACTAGTTAATGAGTATTATCCAATACACAAACATAGGATTTAAATAAAACACAAGGAAAACAGATCCAGGCTTTCTCAACATGGTGAAACAAAGCCTTTTAGCACAATCACATTTTTACATTGATGCCAAATGACGGATAAAAACATATTCTGTTGCAGAAGAACTACAGTTGCTGCTTGACACGATGGTACTACAGAAACAAAAGACATTGATGATTTTAAAAAAGGGGAGGAAGGCAGATATGTGGATGCAGGGAACTACAGACTGGTGAGCCCTACTTCTGTGCCTGGGAACATCATGGAATGGATCCTCATGGAAGCGATGTTAAAGCACACAAGGAGGTGATTCAAGACAGTCAGTATGGCTTTACTGAGGGCAAATTGTGCCTGAGCAGTCTGGTGGCCTTCTGTGGTGGAGTGGCTGACACTGCCAACAAGGGAAACTGACTGATGTAATCCACCTAGAGATCTGTAAGGCTTTCCACATGGATCCACATGGTATCCTTGTCTCCACATTGGAGAAATATGGATTTGGAGGATGCACCACTGGGTGGATAAGGAATTGCAGCCAGAGTTGTGATCCATGGCTGTATGACCAGATGGAGGCTAGTGATGAGTGGTGTCCCTCAGGGATCTCTCTGGGGACTGGTACTCTTTAACACCTTTATCAATGACACAGAGACAGAGGTCGAGCACACCCTTGGCACATCTGCAGGTGACACGAAGCTGAGCTGTGCAGGTGACACAACAGACTGGGAGAAGAACTCAGAGAGAGCAGCCCTGCAGAGGGGGACTTTGGGGTTCTGGTAGGTGGAGAGCTGGACATGAGCCCACACTGTGCACTCACAGCCCAGAAGGCAAACTGAATCCTGGGCTGTGTCGAAGAGGGGTAGCCAGAGGTCAAGGGAGGGGATTATTCCCCTCTACTCTGCCCTTGTCCAGCCCATCTATCTTCATCCTAATGGATTAATAGAAATAATCTGGTAGATAACACACCTTTTCCTGCTGCACATCAACACTTTCAGTATGCTGTTTTTATGCAGACCACCTTAAAAAGCCTGACACTGAAGAGCATTACTGAAAGCCCTAAATCAAATCCAGATCGCAGAACAGATCATTTAACTGAAGAAAGCAGCATGTGCTATTTTGATCTAAAAGCCATGATGAATTTTTCCTGTTAGTTAAATTTTGCAAATTAAATGCATCTTTAAGTTACAAACCCTCATTCTTTTCACATGCCAGAGCATACATGGGATTGGAACAGTTAGAAAACCCAAAATAAACTGAAATGCAAGCCGTCAGCTTTTTATGATCTCCAAGCAACAAAGTATTGGCAAACAATAAGGCAGAGAGATCTACACAACGCTGACAACAAGCTAATTACAGACAGTAAAAAGCAGGCAGAGTGAAAAAGACTTCAGAACTTCTTCACTGGAAGGGTGGTTAGGCTGCCCAGGAAAGTGGTGGAATCACCAGCCCTGAAAGTGTTGAAAAGGTTCATGGATGTGGCACCTGGGGTGATGGTTTAGTGGTGAACATGGTGGTACCAAGTTAATGGTTGGACCTGATATTCCAGGAGGTCTTTTCCAACCTTCATGATTCTACACTTCAAAATACATGACAACAGCAATGGAGTCAAACATTCACAATGGTAAATGTACACGTGACAAATCTTGTGCAGTAAGTTTCCAGAAAATTTGAATTACGTAAGAAGGGCTCTACTCAAGAGCTTTTATATACTTTTCCTATTATTGTCATTAACAAATTTACACAGGAATAAAGCAAATTTGAAGCCAATTACATAACCAAAACTCTAACCAACTATTCAATTTTTTAAAATGCAGATACCTCACAAATTGCAAATGCCCACATTTCAGAAATATTAAATATTGCTGACTGTTCCTAGACAGTTCAGTTTGCTATACACATTTCCTAATCAAAGGCATCTTTTAGAAAATGGTAAATGAAGGAAACACTGCTCACCAGCCTTCTTTCTCTGCCCTGCTCTCTCTCCGTTTGTGGGTTTGAAAGCTGATGGTCGTCTGGTCGTACATGTTTGATTGTCCGTGCTAGAGGTAAGAGCTCTTTTTCTTTCCACTTCTTCCACATGCACTGGAGCTGTAACTCTACTATTTCCTAAATAAGTCTCACTTTTCCTCTTACGACACAAAGAAGTTGATCCAGTAGGAGATGAATTTACTTTGTCATTGTGACACTTATTTTCAGATGAAATGGGACCGATAACCGGCAGGTGTTTTGATGTTTCTGCTTCGGTATGTACAGACACCACATCAGCACATCCTATTATTGCTTTATTAAGGCATTTTTTAGATTTTGGCTGGCGGGTTTCCACTCTTGTTTCTTCAGTAGCACCAGGCTTACTTTTTATGACAGTGGCAGAAAGAATTGGACGCTTTTTTGTTTGCTCTCTCTGAGAAGGATTGTCAGCCTGAAGTTCCTCTGCAGAAGGAAAACTGCAGTGGTCTTCCTTGGGTTTATCATAATGAAGTGCCTGTGATTTTACATTATGCAACTCCAGGATTTCATTTAAGTTGTGTTCTATGTGAACATGTGTTTCTGTCTCTACATCTCCATCTTTTTTCCATTTCGAGGGTAGAAATCTCTTAACAACATAAGTCTCTGTGGTGGACGATACTAATGCTGCCTCAGGTTTAGGAGTCTTTGACAGTTGATCTGACAAACTGTCCTTCACATATTGATCAGGCGACAGCACTGAAAAAGGCTGTTCTGTTGTATCTATATCCACTTGATAATTGTCATTTACAAAAGCATCTGGACTTAAAATTCTCCTTGTACTTAAAACAGGTGCAGAGGCTGAGTGTTCCGGAGTGGAAACTGGTGAGAGCGTAAAATTAAGAACTCCTCCATCGTTTGAAATTGGCAGTTGTGCTAATCCAGCAGAACTGGAGGCACTTTCAGGCTGCGACTGATTGTGCTCAGTAACACATTTATTGATATTACAGCTCTCTATCTCAGGCAACGACTCCTTATTTCCAGAGGCAGCAAGATCCCCAAACGTAGTAGACCTTCTCAGGGCAAGTGGTGTGTGAACAGTATTGCCACGTTCCTCTGGCACTGGTGCAATAGGGGATGGAGGCAGCTGATTTTCTGCTCCAGCAAGAGGGTCACTTCCTTGGGATATATTATTCTGCACTGTGTCCTGGTTCTCACGTGCCTGAAGTGGACTTCTAAGTCTATCCACCTTCCGAGAAACTCGAAATGTTTTATTAACATTTTTAATTTCTGAAGTATTTTTAACTTTCACTGCAGATGTTCCTGAAGAGTTTTTCTTTTTTAATGTATCCCAAAGACTCTTCTGAAAAAGAACCATAAGTAAGTGTGCTGGCTTTCTGAATTATTCTACATGTAACAGTGAACATTACTAGCATATTCATTCAAAGTTTAAAAAGACTATAAAAAGAACACCTAGTCAAAAATTCACTATATGTTATTTACAGGCTTGAAAACCGTTTATTTGGTCATGTTTTAGTTTTACTCTTTAAGCTGTAGTGTATCAGTACCTACTTTCCAACCCAGCTAAAAAAGTTGAGGACAATAGGCATTTCCACAGCATCATTTATCACTGAGTTTTTCAGTAATAAAACTGAGTTTTCTAGTAATAAAAAACAACATTTGCATCAGCAATGCCAAAGTAACAGAATTAAGACACAATAAACACACACTCGCCTTTTTCTTCGGGGGCTGCTCAGCAGCACCAAGGAGCACAGCTTGATGTTTTACAACGTCATTAACAACAAAAGTCACCAGTTCTCTGACTCTTCCTTCTTCTAATGGTGTCCATGTAACAGAAACAAAGATTCTTTGTCCTGCCTATTAGAGAAAAAGAAATATTTAATATCTAGCATTTAGGTATACTTATGCAACATTGAAGATGAAGTAACTAATCAAACCAGGAGCAATATATAGAAGTAATATATATTCTGACAAAATGAAATGATAAAAACTTGTTAAATGTTTAAATGTCAGTTTTCCCTCCCTGACACATAAATTTAAGCAACCCCTATGAAAAATATTCTTACTAAAAGGACATATACCTCTTAAACTATAGTGGAAAACAAGAAAGAATACACATAAATATAACACATAATAAAGAGGAGAAGGTTTGAGTGAAGGTTAGTAGAAGAAATTACCTAATTTTTTGCACATATTAACCAAATAATTCCTCTAGAGTAATTTTGAGAGAATTATGGTAGGACTAACCATCAGAACTTGGTTGTTAGGACCTTAGCTGACTCTAAGCACAAGTGTCAATTTTTTCAGCTAAATGACATGCTAAGATGAGATTTGACATAGAAGTTCTTTGAAAAAAAAAGAAGACACTGCAAATGATGTCATGAAAGGAAGTAATGAAGCTTTCTGTTCATTAATTCCTACAGGAACATGTTATTCAAATACTTCGCAGTGAGACTCCAGCCTGGTTTTATAAGCCCATTGTTGCAAGAGATCTCCAGAGTGTTTCGTCCTCTCTCACAAACACTCTGGACAGTGTACATAATCGTAGATATATGTTCATCTAAACTATTATTTTTAAAACTGGAATTGATTGGACTAGCCACAGTTTGCATTTCCTTAGTTATCGTAAATGTTTAGTCCTATTTTAAGCATGCTTTGCTTTCTATTGTGTCACTAATTAAGGTGCAGAACAACGAACTCGTATCCCTCAGCCTTTTTCCTACACGTATGTCATAAAACTTTTTGACAGGTCTCTGTCTTTAAAACAACATTCCCATAGAACGATTAATTTCATTTTATTTTGTGCGCCTCACTGCAAACACCTGCTGGAGGCAGGTGGCAGCGCCGTCGCAGCCTTGAGAGCCCCTGGCCCGAGGGGCTCGGCCCCGCAGCCGCAGCCGCCGCCCTCCACACGAGCGCGGCGCCGGCGCGCAC
>VZRO01005794.1:1494316-1511876 GCA_013397915.1 Daphoenositta chrysoptera | reverse complement strand
CGGCCCCGCGCCGCTGCGGTGACGGGGCCCGCGGCCATGGCCGGGGGCGCAGGGCAGCGGCTCCGCACGGGCAGCGCGGCGCCAACCGCCGCGCGAGCGTTCAAATCCACGGCTCCGCCAATCCCCGCGCGGCCGCGCCCGCTAGTCCCGCCCCCTCACGCCTCAGCCAATCACCGCGCGGCTCGCGCCCGTTCCAACCCGCCCCCTCGCCCGTCCGCCAATCAGCGCCCGGCGCTTCATTTAAACGGCGCGAGCTGGCGGGCCCGCGAGCGCTGCGCGTGAGGGCTCTGAGGGCTCGGACCGGGCCGCACAACAAGGGCGCGGAGCGGCTTCGTGACCCACGGCTCTCCTCCCTCACTCCAACATAAACTAACGGACCACGCAAAACCAAGAGGGGTGGGCTTTTCGTAAATAAATTTAATGTACAAAATATTTCAAAATCAAAAGTAGAATGAGACACGCACAAATTTGATGAAAACATCGGCCTCATCTGTTTCTCTTTCATGAGCTTTAAAATTGAAAAACTCACAGAGTACTGTGTTTCCATGCTGTTTAAAAACAAAAGGGGGCAGAAATCAAAGCTTAGAGCAAGGACCCCTGCAAGAAATCCTGTGAAGCACACAACGTTAAGACAAAAGAACTTTACTTTTCCATAGCAAACAAAATTACACATAGGACTGAGTACTTCTACATTTACAGTACACTTCCTAACTTTTCCTTACAGCAAAGGATTTCCCCTAAAAAGACAACTTTAAAGACTTCCATCTAAAATACCAACCTGTACAGATCACATTTAAAACACATTATCTCCATATACCAGTGACAAAATATTGAGTTCTTTTCACCTTATTCTTTCGTAAAAAAGGACCAACATTTAAACATGATCAAAATGGTTATGAGTGATTCACAAATTTTGTCATTTTTACCTTTAATCAATCAAAACCTTTTAAACGAAAACATTTTTCTTATGAACCGTGAAAAAGACCCTTACAGGCTTAAGCAAAGTGACTGCCCTGCATTACATTCTGCCATGCACACGATGAAATAATGCACATGATGAAATAACCAAATTGCTGTGAGATGTGTTGTAGAGCAAGATCCCACATGACAAGAGTCACAAGGACCTGCAGATAAATGCACTCTGCTTCCCTTTAGCCTCAGGCATATTGGGAACACGCAGTCTGGATCAAGGTATGCTTGTGTGCTCCATACAGAAAAATTTCACACCTTTTTTATTGGTATCAGGGAAAAAAACCCTATTCATCTACAACAGAATTCACTCATAATTTTACATTCATGAACTCCTACACAGAAGTCAATTTAAATTTAAAAACTTGAGGGTCATTTATTCCTTATCAGTCTGTAACACACGTCATGTTCAATCAAGCACATTGCGAGGTGACTCCTTGGAAGCATTCTTCAGTTCTGGAGGCTCTTTCACATTTGTTAGAGGGAAATAAGCTCAGCTCTTTGATGACACCAAATGCATCTTTTGTCATTGTGGTCTGGCATGACCCATCTTTAGAAACAACTTTAGAAATATAATCCAGACTTTAGTAGCGCTGTATTTTTTAAGGAAACCACAGCCTCACAAAAAAATATCTTTACCATTACAATGACTGATGTTCCGCATGAAAAGAACCCACGAGGGATACACCTCTCTAAGAAAAGTGTCAGTGCTCAAAGAGGAAATTCCAATATAAATAAACAAACTGAACATAAAATCCACTAAAAGAATTAAAGGCAGTAGCCCAGTCTACAACCAGAAATTTGTATAGCAAAAAAGTACAGAATTTAATGTTTAAACAGAACGAGTGCAGTAAGTTCTCAGACCACGCAGCAGTTTGGAGTACCAGCACGGACTCCACTCTTCTTCCCGAAGGTCAGCGTGTGGAAAAGACCAACTTTTTGCAATGTGCCACTAAACACTCTTTAGAGATCTTTTTAAGAGACACCTGCTTCTTCCTTCTTTGGCAATAAATGCTCAGCTGATCCAGGGACTGCCAGATAAAGCATTTATTTAAATGCCCCCTCCACATCAACAGCACATGCACTCTCTAATGAGCCCATTAAAACGAAGGGAGCAGACACTCAGGAGTTTCCACCCATGAGCTGTGAGGTGCAGGCCTTTGCCCTTCATCCCCAGTCTTCTAACAGGAACTATCCTCTATCAAGCAGAAACCAGATACTTTCACCTACCAAACAAAGTCCCAGTCCATGAAAATTTACTTTGCTCATATATGAATTTTAAATAGATGTAAAGCCATATGAATTATAGCTCATTATATTAAATAAAAATAAAAACTATGTATCTAGCACATAAGCTTTCCTATTGTCTTTCACTGTCAACTGGCAATGATCCAGCCTGACCAGCAGGTAAAAACACTAACTAGTAGGGTTATCTGCAAACAAAAGAACACCGAAGAACTAGTAGGTCATCTTTTCCAGGAATGACTAGTAATTCTGGTCACCCAAACAGCCAAGAGAGAGCTTGTTTTTCTGAAAAACAAGTCCTTTTAATAGTCCATTTCTTGTTGGGCATGCACAAACATGGAGCCCTTTGAAAGTTGTTGACCTTAATGTTTTCTGAATAAACAACTGAACTAGAGAAAAAGCCATTCTTTAGAATATATATAAAAGGCACAATTATGAAAGAATTTTTAAAAGGACATTATCAAGTAAATATGCTCCAAATTCCATTTCAGTGTTTTCCTAGAGTGCCTTCCAAACAGACTGGACTTAAAAAGAAAAAATTATTTACCAACCGCTTTGAAGCCACTGTTTTGTCAAAATCCTACAATACTTATTTCTACTGTAGGACAGAAAAGACAAGAAACAACAAAGAATTAGGCTTTTAGTCTGAGCACTGCACTGACACCACTGAAGTTGGGTTACTTTCAACAGTACAATTACAAATGCAGTAGAAATCATGTTTCATGTGCATACAAGTAGTATGAGTATGATACATACACGTAGACTTGAAAACTACACATAAACCAGCCATTTTCAAGCCATGGAGTGTAAAGGTGACAGAAACAGTTTTATTTTGAAAGGAGATGAAGGTGGAGTTAGAAAGCAGGAAGGGTAGTACTTGATAGTGTCCTTTCAGAAGGTGGCATTCAATGGCCTCGTTATTGCTGTGTATTTGCTAGTCTTCAGCTTCTTCCCAGATCTATTTACAGCATGTCAGTCTGAACATTCCCAGAGCACAGCTCGAAATTTTACTTTAGAGATACAAACATAGAACAGTTAAACATATGTAGTCCTGTTTTAGAAACTGAACTTTTAAAGTTTAGGACTTCTATTGTGCTTCTTTGGCTAAGTCCTATTTAAATATTGGTAACACTTAAAATTCTATAACTCTGCCACTATTTAACAGCTAACAGAAATCTTTGGTGTATTTAGGTTAAGAATCCATTAGGGTACAAGCTTCAAAATACGAACATTCAGGCAGTTCTGGCCCCTCTCCTGCAAACTGCTCAACACTGAAGTAGATGATTAACAGAATCTAACACCAAAGTATCTGAATACAATCTCAAATGATCTGTGCCACCTGAGAGTTTGTAGAACTGTGACGATAAGAGACCTCGTCACCACAACTCCCTTGTGCTCAGGTCATTGAATAAATTTACCAGTTACAATAATACACAGAAATCCAGTTTCCCATTTTAAAGATTCTTTGAGATAATAATTTAAGAATAGGGAAAACTGGGGGAAAATTTGAATCTTAATTCTCATCTTAGTAAGATGGGAATCTTATTACATAATTCTTGTGAGGAATTATGAAGATTATAAAATTACTTCAGATACTTTCTTTGGCATCATATTCACCAAACAAACACAGAATAATTATTTTTAAAGTAGACTTAAAAGAGGAAGATTGATGAGGTTAAACTATACTAGATTTCATGGTGACACCAGACTTGTAGTTCCAAATGGGTTTTTTTGAAAAAAACCCTTATGTCTAGTAAAGAGCTAAAAATAATTAGACATAAAATACTCTCGAGAGTTTAACTTTGGTTTATAAACACAGTACAAGAAAGTAAGAAACAAAACAATTTAATTAGCAACTCACAAGAGATTTATAATTGCTGATTTTTTTTTTTTAAATAGAAATTAAGTACTGTTCTGGAACAGTCTTTAAATTTCTCCTCTATCACAGATAACCTGAAAATGGGCACATTAATGTGGGACCCTGATATCACTTATGCTCTAGCAAGGATAAACCATGCCAATCCTCTGTGACTGTTCATGGATTAAAATGACCTTGCAAATACTCCCATTTCTTTCAAAGTTAGAGTGTGGGGTACACTTTAAAAGACAAAGAAGATTGAAAAAGCAAGAAAAAATGCATCTTAAAATAATATAGAACTAAGTGTAGAAAATTAGACAATACCATTGTCTAGATCTTCTCACATTATTCAATGTTAGAGATCAAAGAAGAACTAAGAGGCCAAATTTAGGCAGCTTAATTGTACTCAGGGGATCATCGAACACCTTGCTTAGTGTCTTCATAAAGTATCATAAATCTCTTTTCAGAAGAACCTAGTGCCTTTGTTCACTGGCTAGGCTCCAGAGTCCAGCCACCTTTAAAACCCTCCAAAAATGCCTCAGGTTCAAGGAAATTATATATTAATTTCTGTGTGAAGCATAATTCAAAGTTTTTGTTTCATAGCCCTGCCTGCCCTTACAAATTTTCATTAATTTTAAATAGTCCTTATTCTTTTAGAATGCTTTCTATTCCACTTAAAATATTAACTCAAAGTGAGATGCAGAAAGGCAAACAACTTTTTAAAATTAATAGCCAGATATGTAATTACATTTTCAGCCACTATTCTTAAAAGATATTTCAGAGCATTATTTTTAAAAGACCATCTATAAGATTTTTAAAAACTCTTAAAATCACAAGAAACACTCTTTCAGTATGCATCAAAATGTGCCTAAATGTTCAAATAGTATGTAAACAAATTGTTTTCCCAAAACTATGCAGAAGACTTAATGAGTCCAAATAAAATATAAAATATAAATCTTAGTTGCCATATCAGCCTCCTGGTGGCCGACGGCTTAGTAAATCAGGTGGAATGTTACGGTCTGATCACGAGTGTTCGTTGTTTGAAATATTCTGAACAGTCGGAGTTGTATCCAGCCCCAGTAGAGTTCCAAGGTATGACTGGTCTCTAGGATCCAACATGTGCTCGGGCCTGACAGGATGAACAATATTTGCAGGCTGTGGAGTCAGGGTGTATTTCTCGAGGAAGGAGAGCTCCGTGGCTCGCTGGAAGTCGGGCTGCTCCGGCTGCTGCGGGGGAAGGATGCCGTGGGGCTGAGCACCGTGCTGCACCAGCTCTGCCTGGGGCTCTGCCATGGCAACGGGCACCAGAGTCACCGGCACACACACCTCTGGGGACACATTCTGCAGCAAAGTTTTGGCTTCTGACTGATATGCTTTGGACTGTTCCACATACTGTTTAGCCTCAGTTTGGTAAACCTTGTCATCAGAGGTGTACTGCACTGGTAAGGAGACTAGCTTTTCCTCTGGAGAAGATTCCAATGCCTCTTCTGCAGCCTTAGATCCATGGACATGATCAATGTGATACTTCAGCTTGTCTTTTCGTTTAAATGTTGCATTGCAGTGTTGGCAATTAAAAGGTCGAGCATCTGAATGAATAACCATGTGTTTTGTTAATGTCTTCTTAATTCTGAAAGACTGATTACAGATCTGACATTTGTAGGGCTTCTCACCTGTAAAGACACAGAAGTAACAATCAGTTTTTCTGAGTAACACCAGATCACACATAAATATGCAAATACCTTATGGCATCAAGACCTACTATAAAAAAATTTTACTGAAAAACAGTGTAAGATTAGCATCAATTCTGGAATCAAGAGAGTCATCAGAAGTTTGTTTAGAAGTTATATTGGCATAGTCTTACTCCTTACATAAAATTCTCTCAATACTTTGGACCTATGTTAGAATACAAACTAAATTAAAAAGAACAGTCTTTCAACTGTAATGATACTGGGATTAAATGAGCCTAGTTTGAGTTTGTACTTCTATACATCTCAAAAGGACAATGATTCTCCTAAACACAAGGCAGGAAAAACAAGGTCAAACAGAAAGGACATCACCCTTTCCAAAGGGAGTTCAATCTTTGTTTAGATTATCACTTGAAATGCAGTAATCTCTGGAGCACAGAAACATTTAGAAGGTCTGGGTAAATTTGTCAAGAACACACACCAGTGAACTGAAGGAGGAGGTGTAGAAAGTGTTCCACAAACCTGTGCTGAGGATTATCAGTATTCCAGCTAAACAGAGGGAAAACCATATTCAGGAATGGCCAATATATGAGAATTAATTAAATCTTGCTGCTTTCTCCTGCTCTTGTTCTGAATGCTCAACAACCATAATGAATTAAAATAATTGAATCAATATTGATGTATAAAAATACATTCCTATGTGTTTTGTGGTTTAGTTGGGGTTTATTTTATTTTTACCTGAATGTGTCCTAAAATGCATTTCCAAACTTGATTTCCCTTTAAAAACTTTCTTACAGACTTCACACTGGTGAAATGTTGCTTTGTATCTTTAAAGAAAAAAAGACATTTCATGTTATTTTTTTGTAACCAACTAACAATAAAGCTATGTGCACAGTCCTTTCTGAGATCTTTAACTGCAAAACAGCTAAATATCAAACATTCCAAATTTCCTCATTTATGTTCCTATTTCCTGGCATCTATATACCAATAAGGTCAAGTAAATTATTTTCAATATTCAATTTTATTCTCTGTCGGGATGACATTTAAGTATTTAACGAACAAATCCACTAAAACTTCTGTTTTAACCCCAAAAATCTCTTTAAGTAACTTTTTTTTTGCCCAACACCCACAAGGAGCTTTTACTTTGACAGAATCAGGCCATAAATAAGATTCTAGGAATGGCAGAATTTCTGGGTAGGCTACTGCTTACCAAGGGAAAAACTCAGAATAAGCAATGTACTGTACTTTTAAATCAGACACATCTTTAATGGCTTCTACACAACACTAATGGGTACTAACAGCTAAAACACATCATCTGAAATACAACTAGGGCTGTTTGTTTCAAATCTCTGACAGGTTTATTTTTAGAGCTCAAGAATTTTAAAACCCTATTGCCTTTTCAAGTTAGACACATAAAGGGGTTTCAAAGTTTTTACCTACTTTCAGAGCCACTAATCTGCTGCCAGTTTCTAAAATACCTCATGAGTGAGATAATTCTCACAATGCTTACATGACTACAAATTCAGTTTTAACTAGTCTGCAATGTGAGTATTACAGCAAACCATCAATTAAGAACAACACTGAGACAGATAATCGACAGATTAAAATCTGATCCTTTTTAACGATTTTATTTACTTAATTAAGCTACAAAGGAAATGTCTTGCTTAAATTGTGAAGGCAATTTTCTGACGTTCCCTTCAAACTGTAATAATGTTATCTCTATTAGGACTGAGGTACAGGCATGACAAACACACAGATTAGCAGAATTCTGCTCACATATGCAAGCCCCAATGAAATCAGTTACAGCACAGAAGTATTTATGCAGTTGTAAAAACCCCACACTTACTTCTGCCAAACTTTCTCTCCTAGATGAACACTTTTATAATGAACAGTAAGGTGATCTCGACGGCCAAAACACTTTCCACATTCCTCACACTGATGTGCTTTTTCACCTACAAGGGCAAAAGTCAGTAAATTTTGGTTAAGTCTTTTGGAACTTATTAAATGTCTATTACCTATAATCACGTTCCCAAAGTTCAGCCCATCAAGCTCTTCCACACCTCACTTGGGAGAAGGACTCTCTCTTATCAAAGAAGAAAATTAAGGAAGCATGATGGTTCTATCAGAGTAAGGATTTTACCACTTTTTATACAGGACTATTCCATATCATTCCTATAATGAAATTTGTGTTCAAGTCAAGAGACACTTCCCCAGATGCTCACTGCATGGGAGGTACAAGTGAATGACTGGGAATGTACTCTCTTCATTGTGACCTGAAATGTGATACCTTCAATAATTCAGCTGTTTCAAAAGAGAACCTCATTGAAACATACCAATAATTTTCAGCTACTTATTTGTAGAACTTAAAATTACACCACAGTATTTCTCTTTTTAATTATCCTGATGCACATAGTTACCTTTTTCTTTTATGCTGCTGTTTAAAAGTATCTTGATGCTTTTTAGTCATCCTGAGATCTTCCACAAAGTGGCAGAGTATTTCTTCTCATGTAAGTAGGGGTGTGGACAGTCAAAGAATGTAACTTTCTAGAGGGGGAAAAGCAAATAGAGCAGAAAAGAGGATTTTTTGGTTTTTTGGTAATTGGAGTTTTCAAAGATTTCTTTATTTCATAGCAGACATTATGATTTCAAACACCAGGAAAGAAGCTGTCTTTCAAAATAAGGGCTCACGAAGTTTAGACTCTGATCACTTTCATATTTTTATGCTGCCTAGAAAGTATTTTGCCTCCTAGAAGGCTATATTTCCTCTGGATCCCGTTCTGAAAAAGTCACTGGTGAATCTTTGCTCTTGCTGTACATTTGATAACCCTTCTGCTCTCAGAGCAACAGATTTTTTTTCTTCCTCCTGATCATCCCCATCTGTTCATAGGGCTGATTTCCTCAGCCTTCCTTCCCCCTTTCCCATAAGAGAGACTTCAGAAACACCTCTCTGATGTTCTTACATTGAAGTGATCAGTGTACAAACTTTGACAGAGACTCTGACAGCTTCTTCTGTGTTGTGGCAATAATGTTACACACAGTTGCTATTAAAAAAAAGAAATCTGAACTCATTAAAAAATCCTCCTTTTTCACTTTTGCTTTTTGTATATGTTATTTTTAAAGCAATTCACTGTTACATGTTTTTGACTGTCCCTCGGCTTTCTATGGTATCATGGAGGAAACATTTGGCTTTTAAACCTTTAAAACATGTAAGATTAACCCTACTTTAGTAGACCTTAAAGAGAGTGGCAGAAACTTTTATCAGGCCTAAAACATTGCATGTACTGAAAAAAAAAATTCATAATGAACTTTTTATTTGGTTTTATTTCAAAATAGTAATTCTGAAACCAATTTCCAAAGAAAATACCTACCTGAATGTATTTTTTTGTGTTTTGTCAGGTGGTCATGCCGAATAAATGTCTTCCCACATTCTTCACATTCATATCTCTTGTCATCATGATGCACTCTCAGATGAAGTCTGCATATTTAGTTATAAACATAACCATAAAATGCAATTTTGTTAACATGATCTGTACTGCTAATTCGATGCAAAAAAGCAGAAAATGCAGTCTTTAATGCTTCACATAAGTACCAGGAAGTAACTTTCAGCTGAGGTGCACCTGAATTGTTCTTAGAAAGCAAGAGAAAACTGAGCTAAACTCTCTTATGCGGCATTAATTTAGTGGGATGTTTTAGTCCTCTGCTTATTTTCTCTTTGAATAACAAAAACACAGAAGTTTTAGATGTGCAAAAACCTCAACTTTGAGAAAAGATTTGTTGAGGGTTTTGTTTGTGTTTAAGCCACTAATGTATTAAAAATTAAATTAATTCTAACAGATTATTAATATATTTTTAATATTGAAAGATGTTTAGAACATTTACTAATGCTCTCAGAGGTGGAGTACATCAAACACGTACATTATAAAGAATTATGTCAATAAAATGATTGCATATATATCAGCAAATAACCAAAACACTTTACCAGCTTGTTTAATAAAAATCTATACCTGTAAGAGCTTCCATGACGAAAACTCTGCCCACAAATACTGCAAAGATGAGGCTTCTCTCCACTGTGAATTCTCAGATGTTCTTTTAAAGTTGTTCTGTTTAACAAAGGCAGTAGAATTTAATTTTAAGCAATGTCCCTGCCACTTTAAAGTGAAGCATACTATCACTTTCTCAATTTCTTTTACTGTGATGGATCACAACATAGCCAAATGACCATATGAATGCAGATATACACACCTATACATGCATTCAAAGTAAATAGGTCTGGCAACCTATTTACTGAACCAACTGGGTCTAGAATCAGTATCAGGAAAGAAATTAAACACTGTCCCAATGTAAACTGAAAAACACACATTAAAGAAAACATCTTTCCCAAAAAATTGCAAGATGTTTTTGCACAACAGAGAAACTGTAAATGAAGTGAATGAGTGGTAAGACTTTCTTAATATATTTGCATTTCATAATTAATTACCTACAGTTGTCACCCTTAATTTTAGAGGTGATCAGAAAATCACATACTACCTGTGGCTCCCACACTACCTTTTAATGCACTAACGCTCTGGAATGGTCTCATTTATGTAAAAAACTCAAAGTACATTCAACAGCAATCAAAGTAGGCTAAATATTTCTGTGTTCTGCTGAAGTAGGAGCAGTCAGCCAAGTCCTTACCGTTCCCTGACGGATTTCCCACAGATGAAGCACGTCCATTTCCTCTTTCCCCCGTGTGTACATTCTATGTGGCGTTTCAGATTCCCCGTGTCATTGAACTGCCGGCCACAAATATCACAGGGAAAAGGCCCTGCAAGCAGACAGACACACAGTGGGACTGACTGTCAGCTAAACTAAACAACAAGCCCAGCCTGGTTACTTTGGAAAACCCTCACCAATTTACAAAGCAAAAGTTTTTTCTAACAAATTATTCATGTTTAGTACAGTCAGCCATACGTCATTTGGATTTTGTGAGCTTTCTGCTAAGTTACTTCCAAGACCTGGTATTTTGGCAAATTTCATTACTGTAAAGCAAAAATTTAGAATTCATAGGCAAAAGCAATTAAGCCAAATTAGACCACTTGAAATAATAAATTCCTATCACCCATCTAATTCCTACCCAGCAGAAATAATCAGTTGTATAAAACAGGCTGCAGAATACCTCGGGAGGAAAGGAAAAGGTCTTTTGAAAACTTCAGGAAGAATCTGACTCCATAGCTGAGAATCAATTTCATGCAAAAAAGTTTTCCAACCAAACAAACCTTAATTCTGCATCCTCCCAAAAATTCTGATTTTTTTGGGTACAAGAGAATGCCTCAAAAAGACAGCTGAACACAAAAGTAAAAACCCAACCAACAAAAAAACCCTCAAACAACTCTCCCCAAAAGTGGAAGAGAGAATGGTAAAAAGAGGTGGGGTGGAAACCAGACTGACCAGGACATAAAATGCTGGGGGAAGGTTTTACTTTAAATCTAGTGTTTACATGTCAGAAGGAGGTTTCTATACCGAGATGGAATTTTTCTTGATGTTTCAGCCTTGCAAAGCGGGATTTGAAATGCTCTTCACAGTAGGTACACTTGAAGGGTTTATCCTGAGAGTGAAGGATCATATGCTCTTCTAAGTGAGGTCTTCGAGTGAAGGATTTCTTACAAATCTGAAATGATAACACATTTTGTCAAAGATGTATCAGTTATAACCAGATTCTTTTCCTATTCATAACAGTTTATTTCATCTGCTCTCTGCACCAATGTAAGATGAACCACATATTCTTCAAAAGCCTACTCTATGCCAATATGTAAAGCCTAGCAGTCAACATCCAAACCAATCTGTGCTCTACATAAGCCATAGTGGACTGTACTATATAGATTAGGATGCAGATTCTGCATGCAGGAGTTACATGTTCCTTCCCAATCCTTCTTTCTACTGACTCCAGCACTTCCCAGACTCTTCCCAGCGTGTTTCAACACAGTAACTCAGCAGAAAATAACCCAAAGGAAAAAACTGGCTTTGGCTTGGTTTTGGATGCTGAAACAGCTTAGTAGGACTGTGGTAAAGTTGTTGTAGTACAAGCTACTGTAGAACCTGAGTCATATCTGCTCCTTTATTTCCTCTGGGAAATTCTCTGACAGCAGGTATTAAAGAGAAAATGCCAATACCAACAAAGAAATGTAACTCAAAATACATTTTAGAACTACAGGACCTTCACAAGCCTAACATCACATGTGGTTTTTAGTACTGCTTTCATATTAACCAAAACCTAAATGTTCAAGAATTATTAGTAGTGACTAAAGTTAGCATGCAGTACAATTACAGAACTGAATCCACAGCTCAAATTTAGGCACTTAAACCAGGTATTACAATCTATCATCAGGGTCCTATGCTTCAACACAAACCAAGAGAGTGCTCACTTATCCCTGTGAGACTCTTGCTGTTGTTTATGACAGCTCAACTGAGCACTACAACTCCCACACATTAACTCGTGCAATCAGCTTCTCAGAGCACACATGGATAAGGAAATCAAAAGCAGCTGCTTTATTTAAAAACTCATTAATGTTAAATATAGGTGTAAGAAAATCCCATATTTGTACAAAGTATAATAGCCTTCTTGCTTTTCCTTACTATTAATATCTATTGTTTGTGTCAATTTGCTCATAATCCTCAAGGATTAAAATATGGTCAGCAAATCCTGTTACAAAGGGATTACAGCATAAACCAACAACCTTAATGAATCCTGCAGCTTACATCTGTGGCACCTTTGCCCTCAGAACACACCACACAAACTGAAAACAAAGTCCTGGCACAGCACCCAAGGGTCCTGTTCAATGTCCAACTGCTATAAAAGTTGGAATTCTATCTGCTTTTAATTCAAATCCATTTTCAATGCACATGAGCTGTACAAGAGCAGCAAATCACTACTTTAAAAATTTCTATTTACAATTTTCAAGTTAAAAAATAAACCCACAAACCAGGAAGTAGAGTTCCTCAAATCACTCATCTGGTAACATACTTTCCCAGGATGAGTGTCAACAATGTTGCACAATTGATTGCTACTATTAAACTGTTTCTTATCTAGTAACAAACAGAACCTGTAACGCGTTCACACAATACAACTTCACCTGGAAGATAACACCCTTTGATGAACCATGTAAAAACCTCGAACCACGATCCCACCAGCTGCACAACGAACACTAAAAATTCCTACAGTTGATATCTCCCAACTTCCTACTGTATGTTTACAAGTAAAAGTTCCCAAATAAAGCAACGTGAGTAATTATGTTACAGCCCCTAATATTACAGACATACAGCAGCTTGAATAAACAAAACAGCTGCCCTAAAAACCAAAAAAGGAAACCAATTCCCTTAAAAAAAACCACAACAAAACCCCACATCTGAAATCTTAAAACATTATTTGGCAGCATGAATATAGAGAATGGAAACTCTACATGGTCCTTTTTAGAGCAGATGTAGTTTCACACATATACCTCTCCTGGGGAAAATCAAGGAAAGTATTCTATGCTTTTACAACTAGAGATAAATTTAGCACAAATTTACAACTCTGCTGACATACATATGCAGCCAAATGAGAAAGTGTTTCATATTTAACATACTTTCCTTACTATTGAGAGATCCTTCCTAAAACACGATACTTTATAGTCAGTGGCTGATGTGTGTAATTAACAGGAGAGCAAATACTGTTTTTAAAGTATTCATAACACTCAAGTCTAATCATCTGTAAAGTGATGTATTTCAATAACAGTAATAACTGATCACATGAAAAAAACACTGCCTGTAACTATTTTAGAATTCAAATTGGTATTACCTATCTGAACAGAGGCTGTACATTCAAAGTTCAGTCCTTAAACCAGCATATAGAGGAAATGTATGCCATCACTTACAAAGCTTTCTGAGATTTCACAGAAACACATACCAGATTTACACTTAAGTTCACAGAACATAAACTCTGTATGAAAAAAAACAAAAGTACTGAAGGATTACTTACATCACATTTCCAACCTTCACTCTTTGTCTTCTTGATAGAAAGAAATTCTTGTACATTCTCTGGATGAAACCTAGAGGAAAGACAGAAGCTGAAGGTAGTCATAGCTTTCTGAGACGAAGATGATCCAAATACTAAATATCTATTTCTAAGCTTTATAGCTCATGGAAGTTGATCACCACACTGGCAGAACAGAATACTGGTACTGAAACAATTCCAATGACAAGAGTAACTGGAAAGTAGTGCTGAGTATGGACTCCTGTAGAACCTCAGACAACAGTTGATAAGACAGGGGGCAGTTCCAACTTACAGATATTTACAAAGAAAGAAGGAAAAAAGCAGTATGAAAATAGTAATACCTTATAATTAGACCTGTCATAAATTATTTATCTAAAAGAATCTGCACAGAAATGGTATAGACACCTATTATCATCAACAGTAAAGCACAGATATCTAGAACTAAAGAAGGTATTTTATTCTGCCTTCACATTAAAAGCAGCACAGGTAATTTTTAAGACTGATGTGTTCTGACTGCGCTGATCTGAAAGATTCTAAAATTCATAATAAAAACTTTTGGCAGAACCCCCAGAGAAGCACTACTGCTATTTCTTACAGCAGGTTAGGTGATACAGCTAATCCTGATGCTGAGAAGGCCCTTATTTGAAAAAAAGTTATAAAAATAATGCAGAATATGCTGTGCTTATGCATATGTTTATCTTCACTTCTAAAATGAAAAAAATGCTTCTTCAGAAATGCCAGACACATTAAGCTCACACTTGCCTCTTGACATGCTTCGCTAAGGTCTTTTTGCTTGCATGCAGCTTATTGCAGTAGGGACACTTGTGTTCCTTCTTGTGGAAGTCAGTGTCACTGGAGTGTTTCTTTCTGTGCACTGTCAGGTTGGACTTGGTTGAGTAGCGCTGGTGACAAATATCACATTCAAAAGGCTTCTCACCCGTGTGGACACGTGTGTGGCTCTCGTATTTGCCTGGACAAGGAAATCAAATCTGTTAGCATGAACTGTAACAGGTATCACCTGCAACAGGCGTGTTTGGGGTTTGCTCTATAATCTCTCTCACACATGGTCAAGCTCCAAGTACCCTCCACATCCATATAAAGATTCCTGCTGGCTTACACCACTGAAAACTGCGCAGTGTTCACATGTGTGTTTGATCCAAGGTCCCTCCACACACTTCCATCTTCCTGTAAATCTGTGCAAGGGTTACAAGTCACTCTTGTTCAACCCCACAGCACAGTCTGTTCTTAAATACTGCAAATTACAGTACTGTTCTTTCACTACACTGATCATTAAGTACCTTTGCAGAATGGGGAACAGCCTCACAACAAACTGATAATCTTAAGGTACTTTCAAATAGCGAAACACTGAAGGAAAGGTACAGATCCTTGCACATTATCTGGATTTGGGACCCAACATACTACCATAAACAAAAATACTACTCTCTCATTTCTTCCACTCCACTTTTATTCCCTCTTCTGTTTGCCAATTTTTTTCTGAGGACAGAATTCTGTCCTACCCTGTGGATAAAACTACCTCGAGTCAACAGCAGCCTCTCTGCTTAGAACTAGATTTTACTTTTTTTCTCTGCAGAACATACATGCATGCTGCTGTATAGTACTGTAAATTTATGAGCTTCTGCAGCTCATAAATTTAACATATAAGTCAATTGTCCATTGTAATACAAACTTATAAAGAAATACTTTATGTATTGCTTGTTTTAATGCATGCTAGTTATGTATTTTTTGAGCACAGAACTAGAATTTTAAGTTATGAAAGTGCAAAGAGAACAAGGCTTCCAATGTGTGCAGAACCAAAATGTACCATTCCAACCCTAAATATTCACAAGCCATTTATTTCTGCACAGTAGCTGAGCTTTTACACACCATGCTAACAACCAGAATCCAAAGCAGTGAAAGAGAAATAAATGCAGTATTTGCAGATTTTTAAAAATAATGTGCTCAGATAATTTATTGAAACTATTTAGTAGCTTAATATACTTCGAGAAATAAGCAGCATACTGAATCAGTGAGATGATCCAGAAATTCTAATGTTCACCCTCCAGGACAGAGAAAAAACTTGGTTTATTTCCCACACAAACAGCACCACCATGAACAAGATCAACTTAACTTGCTCTTACCTATTCGATCAAACTTTTTGTCACACTTGGGACACTGCAGTAGTTTTTTGCTACTGCTTTGAATGATGACTGGAGCTAAGCCTTCAGGAATATTCCCCATTGAGTCAACTGCCTCAGAACCCTCTTCAGCATCATTCTGCTCCTTTTCACTTTGTTCTTCAGATTCTGAATCTTCACCGGACATTTCCTCTTCCTGCCCGTCTTCATCCACATTGCACTCACTTTCACTGTCTTCAAATTCACTTCTCCCAGATGTCTCCTTGTCAGAACTGACTTTTTCCAAATTGCTGTCAGAGGCATCACCGCTTTCATTGTCACTGATATCGAATTTAGGTGGACATTTACGGCTTCTCGTGGAGCGTCTGGTGGAAAAGCTGGCCTTCTCAACCATTTTTAACCCATGCTTTCTTTCCAGGGAAAGGGGGCGGTGGGCTTTAGCCAAATGATTTTCTAAGGACTTCTTGTAACAGAAACTTCGACCACAAAAAGTGCACTGATGACTATTTAATAGCTTACCTGTCAGTTCACTGAGTGTTTCTACTGGTGTAGGTGCCACATCAGTTACCACATCAGTCTGTACACTGGAAACACTTTCGTTATTTAGTAACTTCACTGCATCTATGATATCTAAAAATTTTGCTGCTTCCAGCACTAATGGAATTTCATTTTTATACACAAAAAACTCAGAAGTGTAAAGAAACTCAAGCAAATGTTGAAAGACAGAATGAGTTACATGATCTAATGTGACGACATCAGTGCTTGGATTTTTGCTCAAACACGCATGAAAATAACTACTCCCAACAGCCACAACAACTTTGTGAGCACTAAATTCTTTTCCTTCTACAATTATGAGTAAATCACAAAACGATGGATGTTTCTGTCTATCGTCATTTAAGTATTTAAGAAGATTTTTGTTATACTGCAATGAGCTTAGGAGCTTTCGTTGTTCTGGTGATGGTGAAAGTTCTTGGGAAGAGTCAAGCTGATGTGCAGGAGCTATTTCGGCAGACTTGGAGACAATTTCTTGTGCACAGTCCACTACAAGAATCTGTTCGGAAGTATCTTTCTCATGGCCAAGATGAACCTTTTCATTTAGACTTGCAGCGAGCCGTCTCCTTTTCTTCATTGCAAAAGTGCACCTTCAGGATCAGGAGCTTCATAGGTGATTAGCAAAGAATTCCCGTGAAGACCTGGTTCTGCTCCCGACCTTAAGAAAATATGCAACAGTAATTTCATACTCTACAAAAGAATTACGATAAAAATTACTCTTAGCACTTAAATATCACTTCACTTTTAAAAATGCTTTCTATATTTCACTCTTAGTTTTGTGTATCTGCGTTAACTGTGGCTTTTATTAAATCACTAAAATCTCTTCGCGTTTCAGACCACGGCATAACCCGCTGCGAGCCAGCGAGCAGACACTGCCTATTATTAGCTCTAAGGCGGCGGCTGGGCTGGCTTCGCTCGGCTCCCGGCCGCATTTAGCCTGTGCACCACCACTCCGGGCGGACGTGCACTGTTATTATTATTATTATTATTATTATTATTACACCGAAGCTCGTTCTCTTTCTGCTTCACCCCAACAGGTCAAAGCCACCCCAGCTGCTCCTCGGGCCGGGCCGGACCCGCCTGGCGCCTGCCGGGGCCGCCCGGCCCG
>VZRO01005794.1:1451799-1494138 GCA_013397915.1 Daphoenositta chrysoptera | reverse complement strand
GCTGCGCGGGAGGGGCCGGGGCCGGGAGGGGCCGCGCCCGGACAGGGCCCGGCGCCGGAACGCGGCCCGGAGGGTACAAATAGCGAGCAAGAACCGGGAGCGCTTGCTCAACCAGCGCCAGGGACTCGGGGTGGCCGAGCTGCCAGCGGCTCTGCGCCATGACAGCCCCGGGGGCGTCTCCTGCCGTGAAGCGGTGCACATACGGGCTGGTGAAATCCCCGAGTTTCGTGCCTCCCCTAGTCCTGCTCTATAACACGAGTTTGAATTTGTTTTCTGCTTGAGTATCTTGAAGCACTTGACGTAAATAGTTGTGAAATTCCCAGTTTCCTCGCTTCCCGGGTGGCAAAAGGAGCAGCCCCAGGGGTGCCCCTCGGCTCGGGCGCTGCTCCTCAGCGTACCGAAGGCACTGCCTTCTGTTCGTTCCAGCTCCATCTCTCCCAGGATAACCAATTGCCAGTGACAATGTGACACTGAAAATGAGCTTGTTTTCCCGACAGCCTTAAAGAGGGATTAATGCAGGATTTAACTTTATTCCACGACACGCATTCTGTATTTATGATCTGTAAATGGATACAGAACAGTGTGACTCGCAGGTGTTGCATCTTTCAATAAAAATACAATAGAAATACTGAATGTTCTTAAAGCATTTGTTATCTCCTAAGTATCGCCGTACTGCCTGTACTCACCGCCCTGTATTTTCCTTGAAGTCTACAAATATTTAGCTTTGGCTTTGGGTTCGTTGTTGTGGGGTTGGTTTTTTGTTTGTTTTTTTTTTTTCATTTTTAGTAGTATACTACAATCGAATTAATTCAATAGCAAACTATTTCAAATAATATTTTAAGTAGTATCAGTTCTTTTATTCAGTTATTCTATGGTGAAACAACGGTGTAAATAAAAATAGAGCAATCAAGATTACTGTGGTTTTCTTGTGCTGAAGACAAAAATCTACTTATCTCTGAGCCATCTGCTCTTTTAGGATGTTCCTTGTGCATGACCACCTTCTATTTCTGTAGAGTCATAGTTAAACTGTACATAAACTGTAAAAATAAGTTTCTCTATTCGGTAAGTTTATCCATTGTGATTTTGCATGGAAAAAGAAAGTTCTAGAGCAAGGCACTTAAGTTTTAAGCTGAGCCTTACATTTCACTCTAATCTGAATAGCAAGCATATAAAAACATTATTAGTGAGTAATTGGCTTCTTGGGTCTTACCGTTTCCATAGCAAATCCCTCATTTGGAAAGTATAAAACTAAGAGCTTCATCAGTTTTCATGAGTGAAACACATAAGGAAAATGCAGCCTTGATGAGAACTATTTTGCCAGCAAGCATAACCAAGCCTGGGACAGGCCTGAGACTTGCATAGTTTCTTCTGTGTTGTTAGGGGCTTAGGGAAGGGTTTGGGGTTTTTGCCTAAGATAACTGCCTGATTTTTTCTTTAGTTGTTGCTGATACTGTTTACTCTGTGTCGAGTACAATGTGGTTTCTTGGCAGTCTACAAAGGATCTACAGCTAATTGCCAAACCATGCAAGTTCAGCGAGCATTTTGACTTAGCACAAGTCTAGGTGACACATTTTTTTCTCTTGCTATTTTATGATACATGAAGGATTTAGTTCAAAGAAAAATCATACAGTGCTAAGTGATCCATTACCATGCCTGGCATCGCCACAATAATTATGCTCTGGAAACAAAATGTCCTTGAAATCTTGGGTCATTATGGTTCTTTCAGCATTAAGTCTTCTGCAGTTGGTACAAAGTACAAGCAGTACAGACAAAATTTAACTGTATTAATTCCTTTTCTTGCAATGCTTATTCATGCTACATTTTCTTGCCAGTTAATAAAGTATCCCACATAGGTTAAAAAGCTGACTGTTACTTTAATTAGAGACAGCATCAATTGAAGAATAAGCACTTGCTCACCTATGTTGAGACTGTACAGAACTGGCAAATGCAGCTGCTTAGATTTGTCCAGGAAAACTGTGCATTTATCAAATAAATAGTTTTGAATTGTTGGAAATTAAGAAGTAGCTTTGTGCAAGAAGGTTTGGTGTTGGAGGAGGTGCTTTCTTCTTGAAATACTTGTTCTCCAGCTCAAAATCTTCCCTTCTGAGATACAGTGAAACTAGAAATGATGGATACTTGAATCAAATACTATTTAAACAATAAGCAGATAGGGAATCAACTCTTAAGCAGTTAGCTGCCAACCAAACAGAAATAAAACTACATAAAAATAGCATGCAAGTTTTAATGCCTGGCTGAGTTATTTCAGTTATTCCCAATATATTCCTTAAGAACTGATCACTGTTAGTACCCAGTTATAAATCTAGTAGCACATACATTCACATCCTCTTCCAAACAGCTGCCTTTGCTTTGGCCACAACATTTCTGTTAAGGTAAATGTCTCTCTCTCTCTAGGAATTTTATAGCTAATTTGCCATGGGTTCATGGTGCATGACACTGCTGAAACATGACCCGTGCTGTCATTCTTCCTTTTTGTATCCCAAACGTGTCAGTGATGGGTGGGACCTAGGGAAGAACCCACAAAGCCTATACTTCCTCTAGTCTGAAATTTTTCTGTATTTTATTGCCAGTCACCACATACACACAAATGTTTTAAATTAGGCTGTGAAGTGAAAGGGTTATAAGATTGCCTAGAGACTCCAACAGGTTTTCTAGCCAACAGTGCTGAATAAAGTCCATTGCTGGAACCATTGCCAAGAAATTCTTTCACATAGGCCATGAAAAGACCACCCGGGTCTCTCAATTCAGGACTCTCTGGGGCACTAATCAGCTGGAGGCTGGCGGTTCTATTATGGATGTTTGACACATGAATCATGTTGATCGGGATTCTCCCCTTGTCTCCCCTCTGAAGTGCAGCAAGTGAAACGTGGAGAGAAGGAGGTCAGATCCAGTCTGACTGTATCAGCCTGCCTCATTCCGTCTGGGAAGTTTAGTGCAGGGAAGGGTGGACACCACCTCGGCTTGGGTTTTGTTTTCTGGAGTGTTCTGTAGGCAGACATGAGTTGAGTAACAACGAACTTGGCCATTGGCATCTTTTCCCAGGGGATTCATACAGTGTGGAAGTGGCAAAGAGCTGTATGGCTACAGACTCCACAGAACAGATTTCCTCGTGGAATGCTAGTAATGCACCTCAGTGCAGCCCTGAGGTGAAATCAGCAGGGGCCAGGAACAAGACACTCCCTGCTGTCACAGTAAAGCAGCAGTGCTAGGTCTGTTAATTCTGAGCTCAGTACTAGGCCAGCTCTACAGGTGGATTCACAGGTGCACTGCATTGCCTTCACACTTTGAAAAATACAGCAACTGAAGAAATCCTTGGGGAGAGGGAAATTGTTCGAGTATTTTCCTGCCATCCGTGCCCGCTCCACCCCATCCACGGCAGCTCAGGGGAAAGGAGGGAGGGTGAGAGGAAAGCTGAACCAAAGAGAATAGCACTGGAGGAAATATCTGTCTGCCCTCTACTGATGTAAGTCTTCAGCAGTGCTACAAAATTACTGTCAATGAAAGCTGTACCCCCTGCCTGAAGTTGTGTAAAGAAGAAACAAAGACTTAACAGATTTATTTTCTGTTGTTTTGGGTGATGTTTTCAACAGAGCACATTAAACCTTTTGCAGTAACACACCACTAGCATCAAAAAGGTATTTTCCTTTAAACAAGGCAAGAACTGGGGAGAAATGAAATATCTTTTATTAGTTCAGCTGGTGTATGTCACCACTGGAAATAAACACAGTGCCCCAGCTCTGGGAACGTGACCTTGAGAAGACTTCATGTGCCCAAAATCATCTTTATTTTTCCTGCCATATCAGCTGGTTAGTAAAAGGTATTGCCTCTCCCAATAAATCTTGCCTTATTTATTGCCTTAGACCATCAAAACTGCAACAACATTGTCAAAATATCAAGTAAAACAAGCATAACCAGACTTTCCTGTACAGAAATAATCTGTTCTCAAAAATGTGTTATGAAGATGCATAGAGTAAACAGCATGAAGAGGTTTCTGTGTGTCTTACGTGGCTGCGTTTCCATTGCCCTGCCCGGTGAGAGACCTGTGAAGCTGCCGCTGCACCCGGAGCGCTGAGGCCCTGGAACGAGACAACAATTTCAGTCAGGGAGGGTAGCAGGGAGCTGATGTCACTGGCACTTTTTTCAGTCAACCAGAAACCAATTATCCCTGGCTGACAGGCCAAATTAAATCATCGAGTAGAAGGAGATGCCAGCTATCCTCCTCTAGATTAGGTAATTGGGGCTTTATTACAGTCAGACCTGGTGCTGTTTGTTGGGCCACAGAACACACCTAAGAGCCATTCTGGCCTGTCTCTCCCTCTCTCCATTCTTTCCATTAGCATTAATGTATTTTTAATCCCTGAGAAAAGTAGTTGCATTTTACATTAGAAATGCTAATCTTTTTATGTATGTAATATTAATAGATCCTTTTATCTATGCAAGTTTATAGAGAACATGAAGTTAGGTGTTCTGCTGTGAAAGGCCTCAGGTGACAGCTTTGTAATGATTTATACTTGAGATCCCAGGTTTTTTATCTAGTACTCTTGCAAGGATATAGAAATTTTTTAGCTTATACTTCTTTGAAACTTAAGAGCATGTTTGACATAGTATCAGGCTGATTTACTGAGGGGCTGCCTAGTTCACTGTATGGATTGTTTGGAGCTGAAGAAGCGAGGCACTAAGGTGTCAAAGTCCACTCTTGTTCAGGTTAGCACCTAGTTGTGGCCCTCCAAGGTCTTCAGGAATGTATTGCTTGCAATGACACAAGAAAGAGGTACTGAGCTAACTACTACATTTAAATTACCAAATTTTAAAACTTCTTACATTGCCCAGTAGAAAGCAGAATTTGGTACACAGGTTAAGATGCAACTGTATGTGCCTGTAGAAACCTTGGTGTACAATGTGCTCAGCAGTTTTTATTTAAGAGAAAAAAATACATTTGCTACTGAAGACTTTTCAGAAATAGGGTATAATGCATAGAAGTTTCTGAATGGGGTAAAAAATTGGAAGGCTGATGATGGTAATTCATTGGAAGGTCAGCACATGAAGCTGACAAATTACCAGCAGCTATTAAGCCTTTGTGCTTTCAAATAATATCTGCTGTGTAATTATAAGGACAGCGAGAAGGACTCAGATAGGCCTATCAGCTCAGTGTTTACCAAGGCTTCCCAGAGCTCTTCTCCTTCCCTTTGTGATGAACCTTGACATGGTTACAGTTGTCAGGGAATCAAACTCCATCTCTCTGCTAGAGAGGCAGGGTACCTCAAGGTGTAGGAGAGATTAAAATGCTATTCTGCACCCTCCTGGATCACTATCCATGTAATTTGTAGATGCTATTTGTTTGGAATTATAAAGTCAAAAGTATGTCTAATCTACAACACATTTTCCCCCAAAGACAGAATTGCAGAAACTGAAGGATGCTCTAGCGTTAGATGAGCATTTTAGCTGTCATTGTTTATTTGTCTGAATTTACATATTCCATGACATATTGGCCATTTACTCACAGTCAGGATAAAAGGCTGCAGTTATGAAGCTTACAAACCTTGTATAACTGTTGGTAACAAACACTACATAATGAAAGCATTATATCTGTTTCTGCAACACTATAGTGTAAATGAGAATTTCAGGACCCTATTTTATTTTAGGTGACATTCATTATCTGTTCTCTTAATTACATTTGAATAGTAATTACAACATCTTCCCAAGAAAATATAATTATGTTCTGATATCAAGAGGCAGACTACAAGTAAATTAATTAGGCTTTGAGGCCACTATTAAAAACCTGGAGCAAGACAAACGTGCCTCCAGTCAAAAGAGCAAGCACACAGCACAGAAAAGGTGTTTTAACCAAAAAAATAAGGAAATACAGAATTAATTCTGCTTTGTTAACAATCCAATGCACATAAACAGCCAGCTTGTACAACACGCTTGTACAAGAAATGGCTACAGGTAAGTTATTTTTAAGGAATGATACTAACCAAATAAAAAAACCTAACAATTAAATGACAACAGAGTTAGTAAAATGTCTGTATAAACTCAGTAGCAGGAGAAGAACTTCTTGTGGTCATTCCAAAGCAAGCATAACCCTATGAAATAATCCTATACCAATCGCCTTGTAACAATGACCTTCCCAAATGAAAAATGAACCGAACCAACGTGCTGCTTGGGGTGCCACTGGAGCCTAACCCCTTGCAGTGAATTTCAGTACATGATGATTGGTTGTACATGTCTCTTCTGGTGTAGTTTGTCCCTATCCCAAGAGCAATGTTCTTTGGAAAGAAGCATTCATTTCCAAAACAGCTGAGGAGGAGAACCAGTTTGTGAAGTAATTTTCCTTTATTAGGCAAAACTTATAGAGCACTGTAACCCTTCAAAAGGCTACTTGCTTTCCTTCTGGAGGAGTTATGGTTCTTCATCGTTTTTTATAGCTGAATTTTATGCCACCCATCCATTCTCCAGCCTCAGACACAACAACCATGGGTGCTTTTAGTGCTGTTGGGTTGTGTAGCAAAAGGGCTGACAGGAACTTGGGTGCCTTTACATGCTAAAATCTGATATTGCTTTTCTTCTTCTGAGTATTTTTTAAATTCTGTTTCCACTAGTGCATGTTATTTGAATCAAGACATGGAGAAAAGACTTCAAAGTAAATCCGGGAGTGAGATTGCTTTCTTCTCCTTTGAAAATATTTTTCTTTTTCTGAACTAAACCACAGATTGAAATCTTTAATATTTGTTTATTACCTTGAAAATATGTGATATTAGAAGTGGCTTGGATTAGTTGAAAGGTTTGCTTGGAGGAATCTTAATTTATGTTTCAAACTTTTCAAAACACCTTAAAATTATTTTACTTGTTCAAAGGAAAAAAAAAATAGCAAGAAGGTTATACCTTTTAAAATTGCCAGAACTCTTTTTTCAGCAATTTTAAAATAAAATATGCTTTAAAAAACCCCACAGCTACATACACACACACACAGCACACAGAGAAATAAAGTACAAAACCTTACCCTCTCCCTTCTGAAAGGCTTCAAAAATTTCTGGCCAGCTCCACTTCAAAGACAAGGTGGTTTGTCTAACTTTGAATTTCTTCTCAGTGTTTGGAAAAGAGCTCTCACATTTAAGTGGCATTCAGTACAAAACAATTGTACTTACTTTTACTCGTTATAAATGTGAGTGGATAAATTCACCCATTATTGCTACAGTACATGTAAAATTTGCATCAATTTGGCCAGATAGAAAATTTTTCCTTCCTATCTTGAATTACAAGTATAAAACCTATTTTCGGAATCACTGTGGCTTCTGACACATAGAAAACATGGTCCTAAAGAAATGCCAAACTGTTAGAGTCACAAGGAGTGAGCACAAATAGTGCAGCCTACTAGACTCGTTATTTCCATAGCTTCCTATGGAGGGAAGAGCAAATGCAGCCCAGCCTTCAGAAAGTGAATTCCATTTCTTGAACAGTCCTGATTGCCATGTCAGAATGGAATTTGGTATAATTCTTGTGGGTTATTGGTTTTCTAGCTTATTTTAAGACAGTGTTATACAAGGACATGTTATATTAATCTACTTCATCAAATTAATACTGAAGTCTGACTTTGCTGCTGCAGGAGTCGAGGGGGTCAAGGTTAACATGGCCCGTGTTTATCCATTCTTCAGTAGTCAGATGCTGCCAGAGACTGTTTCACTCACTCCAATTAATCTTATTTTGGAAGAGTGAGCTGTATGAACTGTGTCTTTAGACTACAGTTCATTTAGCAAATTGCAGGGCTAGGTTTTTGAAAGAGTTCAGCATTTGCTGTTCTTCAGGCATGTGAGTTGTGCCCGTAGGTTTAGCTGGGGACTAAAAGCCTTTCAAAATTGCTGTGGGGATGTGGAGCTCCTCGTCACTGTCACACCAGTGGGTAACATCCTCAATTCTGAGTGCAATTGAAAGCTAAGAGAAAATCTTACCCTGCCAGCATGAGGAGCTGCTGCAACACACAGAGGACATGCTGCTGTGGGGATTTCTTGCGTTTTACTGTGAACACATCTTTTTTAAACAACTTGCTTATAGTCAAGGCCCTGAAGATGCAGTTTCTGACAACAAAATCGTGTTTCTTTGATAATTGTAATTACATTAGAAGTGCTAGCTTAGAAACTCTTGTACCCTAAAAACTCAGAAACTCTCAGATTTAGAAGCCTTAGTCCCACAAAACTATGCTTGGTGAATTTTGGTGTTAAAGTCAAAACTGGGTGTGAAGAACCAGACCTCTCAGCAGCTGTCCATGCACAACAAGCGTATTCACCCAGGCTTTCAGTGTATTGGAAGAAGTTACTATAAAAATGCCATTAACAAAAAAAAAAAAAAAAAAGAAGAAAAAGCTTGAAAAAACTTGATATCCAGGAAAATGGAAAGCACTGCGTGAAGTTCAACATCTGCAAAGATCTCAACTTGCCCACACACAAAAATTAAGAAGGAGTTCAGCAACAACCTGGTGATTTGAGGGACTTTCTGGATACTTGAAGAATATAAATCAATTGTAGCAGAATGTCTCCTCCTTCCCCCTTTCACATCCAACATGAGGCTTACAGGTCCAGCTGTGCCACCTCCACCCAGGGGGTGTTTTCCTTTCACTGGCACGGGAACATGGTAACATCACATACACCATCATCACTGAGGTCAGCACCACCACCAGTGGTCAAACTAGGTGTGAGATAATCGAAATCAGCACAAGTTTGGAGGCCAGAATATTTCATTTTACCTTGTGAACAATGTAATTCAAACTGACAAACTTTCAGGATTTAGTTCAGTACAAAACTGCAGCCTTTGAGAAAGGCATTGGCATTAAGATGAATGCTGTCTTACCCAATCTTAGCAGAAACTTGAAATCCCTTTGGGGCACCTACCACTGCTTATTGTTCCCATAATATTATCTAATACTTCAACACAGAGGCCAAGCTTTCCAAGAGGAATTTAGTGCTTGCCAGGGTCCACACCGAGACACTTCAGAGATGCCTACAGGGAAATTTTGCTTTGCGCTTTCTGGAAGTCACATCCTTCAACTGAAAACCTGCAAATCCAGGAGATCCAAATCGTCAGATGCTTTTCAAAACCTTGTCACACACAGTATACAATGACTGAATACAGAAAAGGGAAAAAAAATTATAAGGGATGTTAGAGATCATGAAAAATTAAGAAACTTCTGTATTTGCCTGTTACAAAAGTTACTTTTTGAGTATTATGGTGTTCTGCACTGCAAATTTCACTACCTTAAAATGATTTATCACTGCAAGTACAGTAAAGCAAAAACAGGGAAAGAAATAGTTTCCTGTCCCTCAGCCCAGTGCTTGGCCTGTGAAACCAGGTGTGTCATCACCTTTCTCTATTTGCAAAGACCAAAATTCAAACAGCAGTTTTAGAAGCATCTCCTCCTTCCCAGCCTCTCCATTTGACTGTGATCATCATCCTGCCCTGTCCCTAGGACAATTACAATGTTTAGCAGAGGTAAAATGTTTACATACAAATTGTGTGTTAAAATAAGCATATTTGGTTACTAATCCTGCCTTCCTGTTTCTTGCTCTTTCTCCTCCTCTACACTGTTGCCTGCTGGAATTGTTGGGTCTGAACTCCTTCTGAAACCACTTTGTATTGATCAGGTGAAATCATGCTACAAAGCTATGTAAATCTTTTCCAAATACCTTTGAAGCTGTGGCTTACATATACAACTATGTCTTCTGTAACAGACTGGATTTTCAATTTAATTCCAATACTTTCATGTTTAGGTCTTTCTGGTTTGTAGTATGAGTTATCTTACTCTGAAGGAAATTTTAAAAGGGAATTAGGAGAGGATTTGTAAGACTCTTAACATGTCTAGTCTGCTGAAGTGAAAATCATAGAGGGAAAAACAAATGTACAACCCATTTAGTTCTTAATATGTTAGTGTTTTTGTGAAAACACGATTTGCCTCATTTTCTCAAGCACTCCTATAACCTTGACACTGCCAGGAAGTTTATTGGTACAGACAGAAACTTCCTGATTAGACGGCTCATTAGCAGCAAGGTACAGAATACTAATGGCCAATTTTCATCTGCATTGACAAGGCCTGGCCCAGCATCCATCTGATTGAAATTGCTTCCCTGGTGATGCCTTTTGCTTCCCTGCTTCTCTGATCCCTGCTTCCCAGCCACACACAATGCCGTAAAAACATGTTACTTCACAAAGATTCATCAAAGATAAGAATAAGTGAATCACACACATTATTGACTTCTGCAGGTGCCAGGGGAATCCTGTCCTGCCTTACACAGCCGCTTTGTTTTGCCTGCCTAAGTGTGAAATACTCAGGAGAGACTTCATATGAAAACCAAACCAGCTTTTACTGCTCCCACCATTTCCATCACATCCTAAATTAGATATATCCAAGCAAATCAGCTTGACACTCCTGTAATCTTTGGTTACATTTGTATTTTAGGTTAGCAGGTAGAAATCCCTCATTACTCAGTAGGAAAGTGGCTAGCTACCATGAGAATCAAAAAAGTAGTCATAATTTCAAAAAATGTATTACATTTAAGGAAGCAATATGCTTGGTAGGCCTTGCAAAATAATTTTATATTTCCAGATAAAGCCCTTCAGTTTCCTAAAACCATAAGTAATCTGAAAATGGACAGAACTGGAAGCTTGTGCTCTGGTGCTTTACTCCTGCTGAGAAAGAAATAGAAGGAGCAAAGCAAGAGTTCAAAACCCCAAATATTTTTACACCCTAATAAAAATTAAAAGAAAGCTCAAAAGAAGTAACATTTATAGACTAAGTTAAATATAGTTATAAAATATTTGTCTCTGGAAAAGTATGAGCCAAAGGAGATTCCAGTTCTCTCTTGCCCAGTTCTTTTGTGGGTGGTTAACTTTGCAAATGTTGCAGGAAATCAATGCAATCAGAAGAGTTGTTCTTGTTGCAAGGAGCCTAATTAAAATGCAAATAGATCTATAGTGGTTTGTTAATGAGGTAAACAGCTTCCTCTTACAATACAGCTCTCTATCTACAAGACCTTTTAGCCGTCCCTTATTCATATTGATTTATCCATTGCCTTGGTTTGTCCATTCCTAATTATCTAAAGTGCAACCAAAGTGCAAGCTAAAGAAAAAAAAATATCTATGAGCTGTTTAATGAAGAAGTACATAAGGTACCATAAACAGGAAGATGATCTGGATGATTTGGTCAGGTCCATTGTTCTAGGAAACTCCATCATCCTGAGTTTTCAATAAATACTTCAGAATGTAATTTAATGCCCAAACCATGATGTCAGACCAGAGGGACTTCATGCTTGAATGCTCCATAGTTTTTCATAAATGAAGCTCTCCCACTGGTGAACTGGGATCAGCAGTGAAATTTAGAATCCCAGTTTGATGAAATTCAGCAACAACTTCAGAGAAGATGTACCCAAGAAGCAGTGTTGAATACCAGTAAGAAAATCAAAGACCCTAGGGAAAAACAAGGGCTATTTTATAAAGAGAGCCTTTCTGCATTAGGTATGCAAAACTGGGGACTGAGCTAATATAGGCTGGAGCTTGTGCAGGAAATCTAAAGCTATATTCAGAGAATCACAGGAATATATGGTGGGAAGAGACCACCTGCTGAAAGCACATGTAGTTTGAGCAGGTCACAAGGGGCCACTGTCCAGCTGAGTTCTGTACATCCAGAACCTCGCTAGGGCAAATGGCATCTTTAGCTCAGTCACTCTTCCACACTTCCATGAAATCACCCACCTGTTCCTATTACCAGTGCCTTGCTTGCCAGTGAACAAAGGGATTTAATAAAAGCTTCAGGTTAGTCAGCATCAGGCGTTTTGTAAACTCACATCTTCCACTTGCAAGATAATTTTACACTTTACATGAATTACTTAACTATTCTAATTTCTGTTCATTCTGTAATTTACATTAAAACAACCAAAACATTTTACAGGCTGGAAAAGAAGTACCAATTACTTAGGAAAATCACCTGTAAATATATTTGACCTAGAAGGCACAGGATAGCGCCAATGAAAAGTGCACTTTAAATTGAAGCAACATCGAAAAATCAGAAAACATGCCTAGCAGTGAGAGGCAGACGATACACAATTAATTAGTACTGCTGTCATCTGAAAATGGAAAACATTGCTTATATCAGGAAGCAAAAGATACTAGATAATGAAATTAGTTGGACAGAGTTGCAGTAAAATGTTTTAGAAGAGATGACACTGACTAGTGTAGTCTGATACCACACCACTCTGTCATTATTGCATGGAAACCACCAGAACAGAAAAGGCAGCACTTAAATGAAAGCAAATGACAACACAACCTCCTTTTCCCTGAGAAAATGGCAGAGCCTCTGACTTTTATGACTGCAGAATCTCATCAAAGCTAAGCTCTACTGAGAAAGCATGGCAATTACTTTTAGATGTTATGTTTCACCATGTACCAATGATATGCATGCAGAAATTCAAACCTCCTCCTGTATGCAACTTCAAGGAATTAGGGCAGTGATAAGTTAATTTAGTTTATTCTCCAATAAATTCTGGGATATGAATAGCTCATATGAATTTGAAAAAAGGCATTGGGAAATGCAGAGCTAAGTTTCAAACAGGTTTAAAAAAGCAGTTCTTTTGGCTGTTTTGAAAGTATTTATATTTTAATAACTTTCAAAAGGCCTAGGATATGTTCATGCACTTGCTGTATGTTTTGTAATTACCAGAAAGTTACATGGCAGAGTATTTAATTCCAATGTCAACATATGTGTTAGCACAATACATTTAAGTTCTCAGATTGGTGGCATATCCTCATGTCTGAGAACTGCTAACTTTGCTTAGAGTACAGATTTTACAGGTACTCGTGTATTTTTCAGAAAAATATCCAGATTTAATAGATGTGACTGTTTTCTTGCAGTACTTACCATATATTCCTCAGAATTGAAAACTTTGTATTTGCTTAAATTTGGGGTCTACCTTTCTGAATACTCACAGGATTTCTTTTTCAAATTGACTAGTATATGAATCCAGAATATATTGTTGTTCTAAGTATGTTATATAGTGACAAATTTAAATAATAATGCATTTGAAGCGGGCAATCAGCACTGAGCTAAACTGCATAATTTAGCCCAACAAAAGAACTCCCAAATGACAGAGTAATATTTTCATGCTCACGTTGTAATGATTATATCTCTTACTGGATAATTTCAAACAGAAACTAAATAGACAGATGGCAAGGAGAGGAAAACATCCAAACAACTATAAATGTAAATATAAAAGAAAGGGGATTACAAATTGAAAGAGCTGAAAACTACAACTAGCCATTTAATTATATTTAACTTGATAGTTATCTAAGTACTTTCCACTAGGACCCCTGTTCATCATAATGCTCACAGACCATGACATTTGGCCAGGAAATCCAGCCTGGGTTGCCATCAGAGAGACCAGAGCTGGTGAAGGGAGCAGGGAGGCTCAGGGGAGTGGGAGGGTGGGGTTTTCCTGGGAAGCAGAGGATAGAGCTGCTGGTGCCAGGAGAAGGAAGAGAGGGACTGGAAAGATGTGCCACAAGGTCAGCAGTGGGTGAGTGCAGCTGCACATGAATGGCATGGGAAAGAAGGAGGAGCTTTGCTGCAGGAGAAATTCTAAAATTAATCAGTTCACTGAGCTTAATGAGTGATGTGAAAGTACCTACTTATTATAAACACCTTTAGAGAATTCATGTTGGTATCAACAGTCTGGTCCCTACTCATCTGAGGCCTCCAGCATATGCTTGACTTTCAGCTTGTACTTTGTTCAGTTAAGTGTACATGTAAAGTTAAATTCATTATCAAAGGCTTCCTGAACTGGGGATTAACGTTCTGCTGAAGTGGGGAGTGCAAACACAACACCAAATGGTTCGAGTGCTACCTGTTTGACAGTGATATAACGTAGCAATAACCAAGCAGATTTTTCAGGCTGTTCCTGGGCTTGGGAATGCCTGGATTCTCACTGAGGCAAGGAGAGCAAGTGCCAAGAGCCAAGGCCCAGGAGGATTGGCAGAGGTGAAGGTGATGGAAGGAGGAGATTCACTGCCAAACAGGCAGCTCATCTCTGTCTTGGCCCCAGAGCAGGAATGGTGCCGTGGCAATCATTGCTGTGGCACAGCTTCCCCTGGACACACAAACTGGGAGAGTGAGGTGCCAGAGGGCCAGAGTTTGTACTGGGTCATGGGATGAACACAGCTGCTGGGGCTGCTGCTGCCTGCCCTCACCTTCCCTTCTGCCAGACCAGGACTAGGATTTTATCTGTGGACGAAGTTGTGATCCACGGATGAGGCACTGCACACTGAGACACCGCTGGGCACAAACAGGACATTCCTGTGCCGTGCAGGGGTGAGGAGCTGCCGTGGCAGCTGGGGACGGCTCCCGAGCACGGCCAGGCTGGTGGCACCTGCACCAGCCACAGCTGTTTAGTACAGCCCTGGCTAAAAACAAATGGAGTCCAGCCCCTGCAGCCATCCCCTTCTCTCATCCATCCTGCAATGATACCTCCTGGTCCTGGAAGTGACTGGTTCCTCCATGAGCAGTTCAAGATCATAACACAACCTGCTGAAGCTCAGAGGTCCTGTGCCAGCTGCCAGGAGTGTGCCTTTTCGTGAATCCAGTGTAAACAATACCAACAAAACAAAAAATCAATACTGAGGAAGAGAACAGGCTAATATCTAACTAGTATCTAAAAGTACTGAGAAGGGGAATGTTTCATCTTTTCATTTCATGTGCTTACGGTGTAAGATAACAGAAAAACCCTCCGAAAGCAGACAGTGTTTGTGAGCTGACTGTGCCAGAAAACACGGTGTTGGCACTGTGACCTGGGCGTGCCGGGTGGCCGGGCTGGGCGGCACACAGGGAGCGGTGCGGGCCGGCGCTCCGAGCGCGGCGCGGGGCAGGCGGGCAGAGCAGCGCGCACCGGGGAGAGACTCCAGTCCAGCTCCCAGACAAATCTGCACCGGGTTTGAAAAATCACTCGGACCTGCCCAAGGAAAACCTTAACAAGCACAACTGCCTTTTGAATCCAAGTCTGCAGGGAGCAGGCTGGTGAGGGGCTCGGGCAGAGATGGCTCGTAGGGGGCTGGGTGCCCCGGGTGTGCCCTTAGCTGCAGACGCGAGGAGAAAGCAGTGAGGATCAGCACCAGCCCTTTGGACAACAGGCAACTCGGCGGAGGATGTCCTATCAAGATGAATATGGCTCATTCAAGAATTAACTCTCTACTCATCCTCTACCTCGGTTTTTTGCTGCTCATCCATTTAAAAAGTAAGATTTGCACTTTTTCTTATTGTTCTGACATGTCCTCTGGGGAGATGGTTAGACATGCACTTCTAGCAGAAAGCTTGTGTTGTCAGAAGGCTTTAAAAATTTGATGGAGATGCCAAAAAGATTTGGTCCATGAAACGAAGTTGTATGAACTCGTTGCTTGATAGCTTTCCTGATCTCCATGCTTCAACATTTTTTTTTAAATAAAGGGTGAAAGCATTTTGTTGCTTCACATATTTAAGGTACAACAATAAATTATTCTGCTAAATCTGTACCTATACTTTAAAGTCTGCTTTTTGATACCACTCATTCAGTCAATCTAAACCCTTTTAATTGAAATCTAGACTAATTTATCCTCTGCTTTAACTGTTCACATTACATCTTTTAGTAGGATTGTTTTATTATATATACTTTTTAAACTACAGCCTCTAGAGAAAGCAGTTATTAAACAACTGTGATGTATTTGGTGTTGTAAAATATGTCCATTATGAGTGAGCATGAAAGTCCAACTACTTTTATAGAGAAAAAATGTTCTCGGCAAACTTCCACATAAACAGAAGTGTGCAAAATAGTGGAAGTCACAATGGGCTGCCTTGATAATTGTGTCAGATGGCTGAGAGTAAATACAAGCCAAGGAGGCTAAATGGCCTCAGCTGGTGAGGCTGCTGTGTGCGTATGAAAAGCAGCAGCTCTGAACATGTTTAAAATGAAGATCTGCGGGAAGTGTGCCTGAGGAGGCTGCTTGATTTGTGTCTGTTGCATGTGAATAGCAATAACACAAAGCTTTGAGCAGCTGCCATTAAACAAGAAGACTTGGCATTAGCGTACAGTGTTGTGTAATCTGGGTCACCTTCTGTTGCTGCATCACTCAAATTGTTACTTGGACAGTTTACAGCCCAACATAAATTAAAGACTAAAAAGCAAACAGATGCAGTTGGATCAACCAGCACTGAAAAAAAAAAACAAAATCCCACACTTAAAGATATAAGAAAAATACAGAATGTCATAGGAATATCATTTTATGCTAGTTGTTTTCTTTTTGGGGATGTACTGATGTGAATCAGGGAAGCCAAAGTGCTTTTTCTAAATTAACTCACAACAGGACATATCCTAAAAGAAAGAGAAAAAAGAAAAAAAAGAAAAAAAAAGAGACTGGACCTTTAACTTTCACAAAGCAATTTTCAAAGTCTACGTCCTATAGGATGAACCACCAGAAAGTCCCTAAGAGAGACTGCTATCTAAGTAAAAGAAAGTAATAGGAGTAGTGTTAGTTAAGAAAATTTCATTTATACGTGAGGCAGACAAATCAGAACAAAATAAAAAGCTTTGGGAAAGGGAATTAAAAGTTAAGTTATAAATTAAGAAGGTCACATTAAAAACATCATGCAGAAGAAAAAAAAAACATTGCTAGAAAGTAAACCAAAAAAAAGCCCCCAAGAAGCAATTTAAAGAAAGAAGAGAAATACAAGTTTTGGCTTTCACCTTGGGTGAGCTTTGCTCAATTCAGGATTCCAAAGGCGAGAAAAGTAATTGTATGTCATTTTATGCCTTTTCGTTAACCCAGTTAACTGGGATGACATCTCGGATGTGGCACAGGTTTTCTCTGGGTTACGGCCATATGGCCAGGCTCGAGCAAGAGGCTTTCCAGTCTTGGAGGACTCTTTCTCAGGTAGAGCTGTGGCTGTTGCAAAATGATGTGATACAAATTGATACACCAGGATGGAGCAGCTGCATCGGGAGCCAGAATCAGGCTCAGGATCGTCCCTCTGTCTATCAGTGCTGTGTATTTAATGATCTTGATAGGTATTTTCTCTTTAGAAAGTTTGTACACCGTTTGAAACTGCTAACAGTTTCTGATAATAAAAACATAACTGTGAACAGGTAAGACAGAAATAGAAGCAGAAGAATTGACTGCAATTAATTTCCTACTTAAAAATTAAAGCTGAGAAAGACCAATATAGAAAAACTGAGGATAAAATGGAACAGAGGTGATTGATGATATTTATAAAAGTTGTATCAACCATTACGTTTTTAGAATCAATTTACTGGACTGATCTTCCCCAAAGGATTCTCATGTTAGGTCCTGCTTAAAGGCAGGATGTTCCTTATAACTATTTATTCTCAACAATTTGAAGCCATGAACACTGTATGCAAGCATTCAATACAAGTTGGATTTATATGGCATTTTGTGATTATAATTTGTTTCTATGAATCATACCAAATGGACTACTCACAGAAAATTAATCTGAGGCCATCCAGAGATGCCCAGTTCTGTGTGAGGAGGGACCATGAATGTACAACAGTTGACAGGAAGCATGTTCCAAATCCAGCACAACACTGATAACTCAGTGCTGCTGTACTATTGTCTAACAGGAATTACAAGCATGACACTGTGGGCAGAGAGTTGCTTATGAAATAGAGGAACTGAAATTATGATAAATACAGGTATATTTACACATCAGTTTTGGAAGTGATTCTGTCTGAAGTCAAGTTCAGAATCTTTTAATTCAACATCTAAGTACTGGTATTTCTTTTTTTTTTAACAAGTTTTGCAATGGATCATTTATCACTACTGCAGAATTGTCTTTCTTTTTGCAAAAACTCAGAAAAACAATACTTTAAGGTCAAAACTATTGCCCAGATAAGTTGCAGATGCCCCATCTCTGAAAGTGTTCAAGGCCTGGTCTAGTGGAACTTGTCCCTGCCCACAGCAGGGGGGTTCAAACTAGATGATCTTTAAGGTCCTTTTCAACCCAAACAATTCTGTGATTCTATTTTTCTCTATTTGAGTGACCTTTCAGCAGAGCTGAAAAAAATTATTTACTTCAAAATAAATGCTTCCTAAGTTGTTCAAATGTTCATAAATTAAGAATGGAAATTCATTTGGGATTGCTGTTAATATGAGCAAAATATCTGAGCTTTACTTGCAGCCTTTATCCACCCCTCTGAGATGCTGGCACTATGCAATTTTTCCCCGTGGACAAGAGCTCTTAATTTCCCACAACTATTCCCATTACTCACGAAACTTCTAATTACTGCTTAATTACTGTGTTAGGAATAAAGCTCTGCTTATAAAGAGATTTGTGGTTTTGCTCACACTGCTCATCCCTCGTGCACACTGGGATGATGTAAGGAGCTTTCCAGCAAAGTCTTGTTAGTGTGGTTTGACGAGTTCTCAGCCCACTCGGCAGCTCCTCATTAGCCCTCCGTGGAGCTGAGCCTGTCAGAGCTGCACTCAGCAGCCTCTGAGCACAGGCACCAGCAGCCCTGCCTCCCTCCTGGCTGTCACACACTGCGTCTGGAGCACAGCAGAAATGAAACATCCTTCAGATGTCTGCCATCATCTTCAGGAAGCTAAAAGCTTCTAGACCCAGCTGTAACAGTGCTGGGTTGTTTTTTTACCCTTTTCATTTATGTATTTTATTATGGATAACATTTCCATCTCTGGAATGAAATGAAATCTTAAGAATGAAAACTAGTAGCCCTGTAACTTTTAAAAAAGGCAGTAACTTCTGCAAGATAAATGTGTAAAAGTGACATTAAGAACACCCCAACCACAACTTTATTTGAGCCTCTCAGTTCAAGTTCTTACAAGTCATCCTTAGGGTGCTACACCTACCATTCCAAGAGCAGAGTAAGGATACCAGGTTACAGACCCCCTCTCTGCTGTGTAACTTGGGAACTGTCACCACTGAGAACCTCCGGAGGTCAAACCTTTCCCCACATCCCGTTCAGTCATTCAGAAATTCTAGTGCAAGAAATCAGCCTCTGCAAAAATTCAGCCCTCAAATAACAGAGGGATTTTGGCAATACAGGACACACCACTGAATGATGTGTTCACAGTCACGGGACAAAAAGGGAATTCTGCAGGAAGGACACTGATCAGTCTCTGTAAGCAGGTGTTGTTTGTGACTAATGATCTATTAGGGAAGAGTCTGATGGGCAAGAAAGGAGGCTGTGCAGGAGGGTGTTTTATCATTCATGCTTAACCAGCAGCACAGACCTCACAGGGATCTCGAAACACTGTTATCCTGTTATGTTATCCTGTATCCGTGACAGTGTATGGAGAAACTGACGCTGGAAAGTTAAAGCGTTTCATACAAGCAGAGGATATAAACCTAACGTTTTAATATATACATAAACCTTTCAAAGGTGTCCCCACACAAAGATTATCTATCTATCTATCTATCTATCTATCTATCTATCTATCTATCCATCCACAGTTTTTTGTTCTCCCTGTGTTACTTTGGTAAACCTAAAGCACCTAGGGAGCCTTTTCCTTGTGCAAATCTCTACACCTTTTCCTCTCTGCTAGAGGAAGCTCAGAAAAAAAACAACTCAGTGTTGTTGGTGTTTAGAGAGTCCTCAAATTTTGATGGCCAAATTGTGTAGTTCCCCACTGAAAAGTTACAGGGAAAGGCAAATATTTTGCTGTTATGTGTTGACAGTAAAATGACATGTAAGACACAGGAGAGCAATCAAACCACTGTTCAGTACTGGCTGTATCCAGTTTTGAGTGCTGCTGTGAGCAAGAGAGAGGCAATTAGGAAAATGCTAGAAAGGGACAGCAAAAATAGAAAGACATTTAGAAAGATGTGCCCTCTGAGAAAGGGTCACCGGAAGAGAAGCCTGAGGGAAGACATGATTACAGTCTTACCTCCACAAAAGGAGAATGGCAATCAAGGATGGCGATGAGATCAGTTGCTCCCGGTGACCTCCAGAAGGGTAGGCTCTGGAAAATAACAGATCCCACATACATCAGGGAAGATTTGTGGGAACTCTCCCAACTGAAGGGTAATTAAGACTCTACATCAGAACTTTTTAATGAATGGGTTAGATAAATACGTGCCAGAGATTGTCTAGACGGCTGTCTCACAGCTGCTGTTCCACAGACAGCAGGCAGCCAGCACCACCTTGGGGGTGACCTGTGAGGGTCTCAGGGGACAGAGCCCGGGAGGCACAGGCGGGGCCTTGCCCCAAGGGCTGTGGTGGCACTGAGGCTCCAGGGCAGCTCGGGCACAGCTCTTGGGCAGGGTGGGCAGATGGCTCCCTTCCCTTCTGCACAGCTGGGGGTTACCTGCTCTGCAAAGCAAAGGCAGCCCTGAACCCAGCCCCCTGTCTTGCAGCAACCACAGAGTTGTTGCCTAAATTTCAATGAGAAACTAATTTACTCTCATTCTTTGAGACATCAAGAACCTACTCTTATTTTTTGGTACCCTAGACTTAAAACAAGCATTTTGGCAATTGAAGGTACTCGTTACAATGAGGACAGATAGTACCCCCATGCTAGAGATCATGTAGTTTGATTTCTGGCTTTTGGAGTAAAATCACGTATATATTTACTTGCGTTTTGAGTATACTTGATATGTTGGCAGTATGATGCAAGAAAATATAATTAAAGAACGGCTTATCAATATCAAAATTTTCATGGTCAGAAACCTGAAAAGGAATGAAAAACATGGATTGCCCGCTGAACCTTCCAGCTTCTCACTTCACAGAAGAAGGCAATGCAAGCCTGGAACTTTTTGCACAATAACAAATAGCAGTAGATTCCCAGGAAACAGGTTCTAACTGGCCTTTCTGGACATAGTGCAACAAATTAACATTGGAGTAGGAGTCTTCATTCTGCTTATTCTGCTTCATCTAAGAGAAGTTTAACATTTTATTTTGATGGCAGCAAAAATCACTTATTTATGGAATATCAAGGTTTAAAAATATATATGTATATATATCTCCAGCCAGCTACAAAGCAATAAATAAATATGTCTTAGTCCATGTTACTTAACTCTCTCTAATAAATAAGTTAAAGAAATAGCAACCTAAGTGCCTTTGATCCTGCCTACAGGGGTTTGCAGCCAAAGACCTCCCAGGGATACTTCTACTTTTGGGTTTGTTTTTATAATTTGCATCCCAGCATTAAGAAAATCTTTTAGACAATGCCTCAATCTCTAGGCAACATTGAGTATTCCTTTTGCGCTTTGTGATGGCCCAAATATGGAAAAATGGTCCTGATATTTGCATTTTCTAAGGGAAGCTTTTAAAAGTAATTGACTCACCTGGAGTCACACAGAGTAGGCAGCAAGGAGATAAGTGATGCATATTATTTTCTAGACTGATATTACAGATTAATTTGTTGGTTTTAGGGACTGACATGTTTTGTCAGTTCTCACTGTACTTCTCTGTTTCCTCAGCCATTCCCAGTGCCATATCATATGAAAGCCCTCTCACACCAGCAAACAGCAAAAAACCCCAACAGCCCAGATAAACCCTTTTCCAATGCAATTCTTATGTTTACTTTATATTGATTATACCTTACTCACCCATAAAATGGGTCAACAGGAAGCTGCTTCCTTCTTTTGACAAAGACTGCAGCTGACAGGGCCTCTCGGCGGGCACCACGCAGCTGCCACTGCAGCTCTGCAGGGCTCCTCCAGGCCCAGCAAAATGTCCCTCTCCAGGCATCAACAAAGCAAGGCTGCTGCAACTTCAGGGTTAGGGCAGCTTCTGCCTGCCTGGGATCTTATCAGCGGGGACAGAAATCAGAGTATTTCAAGGGCTAAATATTTCTGTGGGTAGAAAAGGGGCAGGGGCTGCTAACCCGTTACACACAGTGTCCCTGCTCCAGCAGCTGAGCATCAGGGCACTTGCCTGCTGCATCCTTCTGTGCTGGGATTGCTGTGCCTGAATAATTGTGGCCTGGGTGGATGCTGGGGGGCAAGAGGAGAAACTCCTTGCTTCTTTTTACTGCTCTTGCTTGCCTGCCCAAGGCTGAGCATACTGGCAGCCTAGTCCCTTAAACCTTTCCTTGAATAATGAGACAGACAAAGCATCTTTAACTGCATTAGTCAGGGGGTTTGCAGACAGGACACATTCCTTCAAAGTGCCCTCAGTCACAGTGATTGAGATCAAGGCTGTGGGTAAACAAACAAAACTTTGTACCCTTCCCCTGGAGCTCAGCCATGGACACAATGGCCTGACAATTCCTTTGCTGAGGTTTTTGAGAGGTACAACTCTGTTCCTATACTGTGATGCTACCAAAGTCTGACTGTCCTCTGAAACAAAGGCCAGGGATGCTCTAATTCACATCCAGGCTGCCAGGGAGGCTATAGGCAACATAAGAGGCAACATACACTGGCCACACTCTTCCCTTGACAGTTCCAGTCTCCCTCGTTTGGGTTTCCATCAGGGATGATACAGAACACCTCATTAGCTCTTTCTTCCACAAGGAGGGCCCTAGCTCTGAATTTGACTGTGACACATTTCTTTCTTTCTTTGAATGTGAGCTAGAGGACTTTGAAACCAACATAATTTGACAGGAAGCCAAAGCAGGGACTCGGAAAGATAGACAGTCATCAGTCTGCAAGGATCCAAGCAACTGCAATTTAAGTAACCTGCACTGACAGATTACTCACAGCAGGGAACCCAAAACTCTCACTGTAATGATGTAGCCTTGAAAAGACATCTGTATACAGCAGTAGCTTCAGACGTGTTTAGCTAAGCTTTGTGACAATTTGTAGGTACTTCAAAAGCAGCTGTGATACTGCTGCCGGTGTGGCAATCCATCCGTGAGTCTGAACACAGGGAGTGTCCACACGGCTGGCAGAAGAGATCAGGCTCTGTTATCTGCAGTGAAGAGTCTGCAGTGTAACTCACCACCCTCCCAACAGCTGGAGAGACCCTGAGAGTGTGTCTGCACTAATACACATCACCTTGCACCATGATCCTTGGGCATCAGCCACCTCTGTTGCAGGAAGGCTGTGCTGGCTTTAAGAAAGGCAAAAACACTACTGAGGTCTGTGTAAAGAATTCCTGACTGTGCCTGCTCTTTTCCAACACCCTTTAATTTCCTTTGATAGCCTCATAAATAAGATACAGAGAGAGAAGGCACCAATCTTGTAAAATAAGCAAACAGAGGCTGCATAACAGAAGAAATGTGCAATGCCAGTGAGAAGAAGCCAGAGAATGACACTGATGTATCAGAGATGGCATCAGAGCTATTAAACGGGATGAAAATGTGCAAGGCCCTTGTAAGCTCTTCTTTTCCCTGTTCAATCTTAAAAGAATTCTGAAAGCCAGCCTCCACTGATTCCTACCACAAAATGTAGGAAAATATGAAAAATGTGTTTGTGGAACGGTAATCCAAGCCTTTTTGATCTTTATCTGTATATTTATTTGGAGCAGAATGCAAATAGGTGCCTCTGCAATGCAACTGCACAAAAGCAAATGACTGGCCATCATTTTGCAGGACTCACCAATTCAGCCTCTCTAGCTAAACCCATTCCTTCTCTCTCCTTAAACACAGCTGACATTTGTAATTCAATTTGCAATATTAATAGTACTGAACATTTTGCAAGGCTCAATCCATGTAAAGATGCCCTCTGTTTGATATAACAAGAACTATCTGTTCTGTTTTCTCTTGAGTATGTCTTAAATGTCTGATTCAATTTAGTCTAACATCTTCCCATTTTGGAGCTCGTGGAAAAGTGCAAGAAGATTAAAGTTACTAAAATCAATTGCCATTTTCACATTCAAAAGGCTGTTTCCAAAGAACATTATGTTTCCCAAAAAACAAGTGGGCAACTTAGAACTTCCACCATTTTCCACAGTAGTGAAGTGACAAGACTGAGAGGTCTTTGGAGCAAAACTTAAATGAAATTAAACAGGAGAAGGAAGGATTGGCACTGAACACCTTTGAAGAATCTGGATATAAAAATCTTCCCAGCAAACAGACTGACCTAATGATCTGACAAGTGATAGAAAGGAATAAAAAAGGGAGAAATGTAGTTCTCTGCACACAGCAGAACAAAATCAGATCTATTTTTACAGCACTTCTATTACAACCTTAAAGCCATAAACAGTCCATACTTCATTTTGTTTGGGGAATAGCCCACGGATTCGTGCAGGCACTTTGTGTTCCTAGAGATCTCTGTAAGTGTTCTCACTGCCCGGGGACCAAAGAAAATACCCTCCAGTGGCCCTCCTGTATCCCCAGCCAACACCTCCAAGCTGGCAATAGTTTTGCTGCAGTCACACAGGCGTATGTTGTATGTACTTCTGCTATTCCACAAGGAACCTTGAGCAGAGTTGATTTCAATTTTACCTTTTCTGGTTTAACTTCCTAAGTCCATTCATTTCAGTGAAGATGCTGTGCTATGTCCAGCGAGGACCAGCATGGCTTTCCTTATGAAACCAGGAAGTTAGGGGTTGTAATCAAGAATGGTTTCTTTTCAAGGAGATGGAGAGTGATGTCTTTCCAGATATTTGAGAGTTTGAGATTGATACTTTGATTGGCTGGCAACAATTACTCCGCTTGTTACAATGCAGCTCTTAAACTAAACTTCGAGGGGACTGCATTCTTCAGTACTACTACAAGCAAAGAGAGACACTTACTACACCTACTGAGATTTTTGGGCAACAGGTAAGCAGCATCAGAAATGTGTTTGCATCTTGGATTGAACACTTTCTTCTTTGGGCGAACATAGAAACATGTTCTAGAGGGCACTCACACAACAACCTGCCAACGCTACTTAATTGTGCTTCAGTTTCAGACATACGGTGTCAACATTTCTACAGACAGGGGAACCCTTTCCTGACTTTTATTAGCATAACTGGAAACACCCAGAGAGCTGAGAGATGGATTTTCCTGTCTTTTAAACCTGCACATCTTTTATGCCAGGCCTTTGAATCAGCCTGAAGAATGCTGGGTCTTCATGGGTGACTGCATATTTTCTGCAATCCCTGATGAGCACCACCACTTCCATTAACCACAGGCATGTGCTTACACATGCTTACAGTAACCCTGGCTTTCCAAAACTGAGAAAATTTTACTAACCCATTACACAAAGTTCCGAGAAGTAGTCGCATCACAGGCAATGGGTGCTGAGCTTTCTGCTCTAGTTGATGCAGTGGCTTGGACTAGATGATCACCAATTGTCCCTTCCAACCCTTTCTGTTCCATGCGAACCATTTGGATTTTAGCTGAGCCCATTACTACAATGCTGGCAAAGCAGTAACTCCAGGGAGTGTATCAGAAGTGCTGTCCCACGAATTCTGACACATTTTTTACCATTCACTAATAAAAGGTCTTTAGAGTTTGTTGGAAGTTGATTAGTGACAGTAAAAACTGTGAAATGGAAAGTATGAGAAAAGAGACTGCAATGTATATTTCAGACTCCTTTTGAAAAAAAAAAAAAACAAACCCAAGCCAAAAAATCAGTTACTAGATTCATTGAAAAAAAAAAAACCAAAGGAAAAGTCTCCACTGTGTTACCACTGTAGTGCAGACTTGGTTACTACCTCTTCAGGACTCCCTGCAAAGTAGTAGGACTGTGAATGTGGCCCTGACTAAGACCCCATGCTCAGAAAACTATCCAGATATCAAGGATGAAAACAGTCTTAACACGGAGGAAACTCCTACGTGCAGAACAGAGCTTGAATTCTATAATGAATGTTCAGCTACCACAGGGACATCTGTAAAACTTGTCACTTGCCTTTAAAAATGTCTAGTGTTTTTAAGATCTTGACCTCAATGAGAGGTCCAGTGATTCAGCTTTTCAAACTGCAGTCATGCCCTATTCCAGCTATTACATGCCTCATTTCTGTTAATCTTCTCTAATTAGTTCTGCTAACATTTTTCTGTGCTAATACCAAGGGCTCTGCTTTCATGTTCAAGGGCAGTCCAGCATTTCACCCTGTAAAACTCATTTGTCCTCCCTGCACTTAGACTTGTATGTTGAGTTTGAGTTTAGACATCAGTTTAGACTCTCTCAAAGACATTTGCTGGCTTTAAAGTTATCCTTAAAGGTGTGGTCATGCCCAAAGCCAGCAGTCACACAAGTGTGGAGGAACAGACTTCTTTTAGATTCTTTCTCTACCGTGCAAATGTGCAGAGAAAATTTCTCCCATGAAAATAATTTCAGCTTTTTCCTTGTGAGATATTTTGCATGTTTTACAACTCATAAGCAGATTGGGCCTCAGAGCCTGCAAGGAGGCACATGACAGTTTTGTCGGTGAGAATGCTGAGATGAGAAGGGCAAGGTGAATACCTTGCTAGCAGTGAGAGAGCAGTGAACACAATCCAAGTGATCTCCCTGTTCAAATCACTACATTTAGATCTTGTGTTTCTCCATTCATATGTTACACAGACACATTAGTATAGATATGTATTAGGGGGAGGACACACAGTTTTCCAGATTCTTCTTGTGCCTGAGAGATCAGTAATATGGCAAGCATATTTTTTTTTAAATGGCATTATTGTTTATTCACTCTTATAACAAATGGAGGCACTTTTTGCATGTGCAATTTCCATTGCTAACTGTAAGAATTTACATATCACTTCTTTTATTTGATGGCTTTTAGCTGCCTCTTTTGAAGGGATCAGGTCGCTCACTTGCCATCCCACAGCCCTTCCTTTGTGAGGGTTGGAGAGACCCAGCGATTACTGGAGGCACTTGATGGCTGAGGTGTGAACACTAATGGGAGGAGGCATCTGAGCCCCAGGCAAGAAACACACTCTTCTCCAGCTGATGCTCAATCCAAAATGGCAGACTATTTTCAGGTTAAAAAACCTTAACTGGGCAAGGGGGAAAAGTCAACCTTCAGTGATATGTAACCCAGACTTTGAACATACAAGGAATAACCCATATTCCTTTGAGCATTGCTGCTGCAGCTGGGGATAAAATTTGCAGTTCATCTCAACAGGTCACAAAGGCTTGATGCTTTTATATTTAATGCTGTCATGAATTGCAAATAAGCATAACTCAGCAATAGGATAATGGTAAAAAAGCAAGCATTTTTATGGTTCAGTTATTTCATATGCAAGAAGTAGGAAAATCTGTTAACTATTCAACCTACTTCCTTAAAATAAATTATAATAAATATGTAAATGCAGTATGTGGAAAATACTTGGCCTTTTCAATTTTGAATAGTTAACACTTAATTCTTGTATCTGAAAATACAATCCCTAAAATATTTTGTGGAGTTTATGGAAGTATTTACAAGTTCATTTTTCTTAAACCGCTCCAGTGGGGTTTATAATGTTATTTAGAAATCATTGACAACAGGGTATTTATTTTTCCAGAACTGCAATTATATTGACAAATGTCCATCTAAACCCTCTAATATCTGATTATCCAGATGTCCAGAAACAGGACAGAAATAGTAGAAAACCCTTTCATTCTCCACACCTCTAAGGCTGAGGAGGAAGGAACTGCACCTGCACAAAGACCAAATTCACAGACTTGCTGCAAGACCAGTGGCTAATTTTAAAACCTGAAAACTATTCTAAAGGTTAGCACTCATTCTGCATGAGCCTTGAGTAGAGATGTAGGGCAGTACAGGGTTTGGTGCCAGAATTTAGCCCCAGATGAGCTGCACATCTGTATTTTGTTCATCCTTGTGACAATATGTAACCGTTCCAAGGATATTTCAGAAAAAAAACTACACAGTGGAGGTAAATTACGCCTTAACTCTGTGCTGATTTGGGAGCAGGACACTCAGTACCTTTCAGTGCTGACTATCCACAAGCAGAGGTCTTGTCTCATGACACCCAGTAAAGTGTCTTGCAATCACATCAAGTGGGAAAACCCTTCATCTTCCCCTCAGTGGGCAATGCAATATTCCTCCCTGAGGTACACTGCTTAGAAAGAGAAAAAAAGTATTAGGAGATGATATGGGACAAGAGTTATGGGCAAAAGACATTCTCACAAACTGCTTTTCGAAGTTCTTTAACTCCAAGTTGTCATCCCGACATGTTCATAGCGCAGTAACTTAATTACCTCCACTTTGTTCTCCCTCGCTCAGCGCATGGTGACAATGGTTTTATCATGGAAATATTTTCTCTACAGAGCACTCTGAGTACTGACAGCTCTTTTCTCTTTCCCTCCTTCACACTGTCACCCTTCTATATTTGCCTTGACACTGTCTTCACATTGTCTTGACTTTGTTCTGACAGTTAAGAAAACTCAATCACTGCAGCAAACAGCCGTGACAATGCGGAGAAGAAAAAGGAAAAGTGTTATGAAAATTGTTGAGGAAGTGTGAAGATTTACAGGCTAGTGAAAACAAGATCTTGCTTTTTCCAAACCACATTCCTAGTGAGTTTTTAATAAAAAAATGCTTTAAAGAAGTCTTCAGCCAAGGCTGGCAAAAGTCACCTCAAAGAAGTCAGTTAGCAGTTACAGACTCTGTACCTGAAATTCAGATGTTCCTAGACAACAATCCCTCTTACTGCCGTGAGTTCAAGTACATTATGAGAGGTACTTCAGTCCATCTCCTGGGGAGCAGGGATGCTGAGTTACTGTGAAATTCTGACTTGAAACTCTTCAGATACACCTTCTCCCAAATATGCTGTTCAAACTGGGATCCCTTTTGTGGGCAGCCAGAAAAGAAAGGTGGCCACAGAAAAAGAAATCAGGTTAGCTGGAGCTTTAGTTCTTCCCTTTGCTAATAATAAAATAGAATTTTGTTTTGTTGGCTCACAAATTAGAAGAGAGGAGCATAGAAAGAAAGCATTACTTCCTGGCAATCAGTCTGACAATTGCCAAATGTTGGGATAACAGATAAAAAACCCAGCACAACTGGGGTAAGCTTAGTAAATATTTCTCTGGTTGAATTAAACTTCTGAGCAACTCTTTAACCAGGTATAGTATGGACATACTAAAGTGCTATCCTTGACCCTACATGTACTCGACAGGTTAAGCTTTGTGGTTCAATAATTTGACAAAATTACTGCTGATTTGAGTAGGAATTCTGATCATCAGGAACCACGTGGGGAGGGTTGATGGGTTTTATTTTGTGGTTTGTTTGTTTTAGAAAAGAAATCCCTGCATAAATAGTTTTGATACTAATCCAAACTCTTAGTAGTTACAAGAACACCAAGGTAATAAAGAAATTACCTTAAAAAACTACTTTATATTATCTTGGTATGCGTACAATCCACATCTTACCTGAAAGGCACAGTGAAAGCTCATCCCTGGCGAAGCAGAAGCTCCCCAGCAGGGCAGACGACACTGCTCTGTGGGGCACCCGTGGTGTTCCCTGCAGGCCACACAAGCACTGCCTCTCCAGGAGGAGCATCATTCCCCTCTCCCCGTCACTACCGCAGCCTGCTGTCTTCTCCCTAAATAAATGCGGGAGGGAAGGCAGTCTGAAGCTCGTTCCCTTTGCCTCAGAGCCCCTGGGGACAGCCGGGCTGTGGCCAGGCACTGCCCCTCTCCTCACAGAGCACAGGCCGCTCTCCAGCACCTCCCAAGCTGCAGGGCCATGCTGGCACCCCGCAGCCAAACGAGGTGGCACAGGCTTGGGCTCCGTGGTGCCGTGACACCTTGTCCAATCCCCCCGCAGGCCCCCGAGGAGCCGGGAGGAGCGGCTAATTTGGAGGTGCTAATTGCAACCCGCTGCCAGACCCGCCCCTGCATGCCCACACCAACAGGAGTGTGACCCGCACCGCTGGGGAGCAAAACCTCTGCTTTCTCAGAGGTGACCCATGAACGCAATTCCGTAACTCCTGAATAGACCTCTAAGATTCAGGGTGGAGAAAATGTTAGCGAAAGCTTCTTTGGAGACCAGACCTCACAGAAATAAACCTCTCTCAGTCAATTAATACAATTTGTTGATGACAAGGATGAATCAACACATTCACATTCAGCTAAGAGTAAAGTGAGCAAATTGATATGCAAATTGAAGCTCACCTGGTTAATTTTATGGCTAATTTCGTATGTTTAATTAAGATGACCAAAGCACAGTTAAGACAAAAACAGACAAGAACAAGAACAGACATAAAAATAGCCTAAAGAGTCAAGGCAGAAACAATATGCTTTCATTTATCCAGAGAGAAAATGAAGCTTTAAATGCTTCTGCCTGAATTCACTTGATGAAGCATGGCCTTGATACAATTAAGAAAAATGGCACAAAGGAAAGCTCTGCACATAAGTGCAAACACTTTTAACTATAGACTATAGCATTTATCCTAAATGCTGTATTGGATGGTTATACTCCAACTGCTCTGGCAAGCTGAATGACAAACATTTTGGTGCTTCCTTCCTACACTTTTATGTCTACAAGCTCCCTTTATTATTAATGGCATAATATTTACTACAGTAGGCTACCATGGTCAAATCAATACCAAAGTGCCTTGAAAAGACACCAGAGCTGAACCCCTAATTAAGTGCAATATTTTGTTCCTTTTAAATGAGACTCTGTTTGAGGAGTACAGTAACAGTGCCTTGTTCTGTTCAAGGTATCTATAATTAATAACCCAAATGATCAAAGGAAATGTGATCCTTAGAGGAAATGGCTTTTGAGGATCCCTAGGTATTAAGTACTGAGAACTACTTCTCAATCTGTTCTGCAGCCTCTCAGCACACTATGATGTGTGGTGCCCTTTGGGATCATAAAACAAGCCCCACCATAGATCTCTCTGCAAAAAAAAAAAAAATGCTCCCAGCAAGATAGTCACTAGATATTTATCACTTATTCATTATTGCCATAAAATCTTTCCTAATTTTTTTCCTGGCCAGACCCTTACTGTCACACTGATCTCATTTATTTATTTAGCATAATTTAATATAAAGCAGAGCAGGATGCTGCCCTATAGTGTACCCTGTACTGGCAAGTCTGCACCAGTATTGTGAGGAAGGTCCCTTCCCCCAAAATAGAATATTCTTTTTGTTTTTTTCATCATTGTATGGCACCAAAGCTTCTTGAGATAGAGTAAGCACGTGGATGTCAAGCTGTGGAGGCTTTAGTTCCCTCCTCCTGCTTGCTGATCCTATCTTCCACCCCCAGCCACCACACCACCAACACCCAGAGCTCTTCCTGTGCCTGAAGAGCAGGTTTGTGTGAAACAAAACCCCGCTGTCACTGCAGCAGGATGGCTAAACCTTCTATCCAGGGAATGGCAGGCCAGAGCAGTGTCACTGTCCTCTGGATCAGCATTAGTTCTGTGAGCACTGCAGCACAGCACAGAGGCGCCTGTGCTGCCCTGTGGAGCTGGAGCCACGGTGACATTGTGTCCTGGGGCTGCAGTTACTGCGGGCTCACTCACCAGCCACTCCAACTACTGTAACTTCCCATCCCTGCCCTGGAAATCCAAGTCTGCTTTGGATCAGGCCTCAGAGGAAGAAAAGGAGAATGCATGGGAAAAAAATCTAAGGCAGGGAAGGGAGGACGAGGAAAGGAAGAAGAGATGAGGAGTCAGATCTACCTCTTACATTAAATAAACAGAGAAAATAAAGGAGAATATTAATGGGGAAATAGAAATTAAAGAAGCTTCAAGAAATTAGTATACTGATTGCTACTTGTGAATGTTTATTTATTCATGGTTTTAAATTTTTTATCATTTTTCTGGCAAAAATCGTACTGATGTAATCTTGATAAAGGCTTGCTGGATACCTCTTCACTTGTAGCAGATATTTAATGCCCTAGTGGCAGGTGTTTTTATCCTAAAACACGCAATCACATTAAGCTTTAACAATTTGACTTTTAGTGATATTCTCCTGATATCGAAGGATTATTTCTTAGCATATTCCCCAAGGAAGGCTCCTGGGCATACCCTGGTGCTGGTGAATATTCTGGTTTTGTTTTACTTCTACAGTGAAGCATCTTAAAAAGGTTTAAGAGAAAGGCATCCCTTATTATTTAGTGGGTTTTCAATACCTACTTTTCCTTTGGGTCAGTCGCTCCTCCTCAGTTCTTCTGAGCATGCTTTGGAAATAAAAAGTGGTAAAACTAAAACAAATTCATTCTCGGTTACAAGTCAGTAGAGTTTTTAGGATGCTACAATACAGTCTGCAAGTCAGGAATGCTGCCACAGATTTTGTGTCAGAGCCATGACTGTTCACTTTCACGGGTCACTGGAACCAGTGTTCAAAAGGCCAGCCCTCTGCAGAAGTTCACATGCTAACATCCTTCTGCTGGGCCTGGGACTGATTTCTGTCTGTATGAAGCCAGTGAGGGCAACTTGTGCAGATCACGATCACATCATTGTTCTTGCCCAATCTCAGTGTTATGCCCTTGGCCCTGAGGGGAAGCTGCCCTCAGCACAGGGGCTCAGCAGGAGAGCTGAGAAAATTCGGGCTGTGCCAGTTCCCTGTAAGGCTCCAGCCTGTCCCAAAACACAGGAGCTGCGACTTTCCCCAAGCAGTCTTGAAATCCCAGTTGGTAATTAGTTCATGCAGAGCTAATTGTAGGTGATTTCTATAGAAAATAATTTAGCACATAACAGAAAGGGCTGGAATGTGAACTCTTCTACAAAGTTCATGCTGGAAAAGCACGGCCTTGCTTTCTCTGTACTTACTGCGCATTTTAGCCACACTGAAGCTTTCTTCTGAGTCCTGTGGCATTTAAATCACAGTGCACTGCATTTTCAGCCACATAATGCTGATCTGTCACATGACTGATTACTTTTTTTGAGTCTGGGGGGACAGGAGAAGCAGCATCATGACTTTGGTATGCTGCAATTTGATGTCATCAGGAACATCTAGTCCTCAGTTGTGTTACTGAGAACCTACTGAAGGCAATCTCAACATCTGCCCACATCAGAACATGGCTTTGCACCCAGAGATTTTAAAAGAGTTGCCCCGTGTTACAGGCTGCTATGATGCCTTTCTAACAATCAGAGCTTTAAGCTTATCCAGTTATGACTCACAGAAAGAAATCACACCTGGGTCAGCGTTACAGATATTTGAGGCCATATTTAAAAATCACAGTACCTTTATGTATTCCTTTATGATCAGAATCACTGCTTCATGCTCTTTTAATATTAAAAAAAAAGGAAAGAAACAATGAAGGGCAGAACCACAAATAAAGGAGACTGAAGAGGATGTTTTACAATGGCTTTCAAATGCAAACAACACATGGACCCAGAGTTTGGACATGAAATCAATTTTGTACTCGGTTTTTAGCCCCTCTACTGGAGGCATTCTTAGCAGCATTTGGCAGCATTTCTGAGTGCCTTTTCTCTCCTGTGTTAGTGGCTGAGCACAGTGGGAGCTCGGCTGCTTGCATGATCTCACCTACCCCAAACCTCAGCACTGCAAGTCAGTGGTAGCTGCTCTGCTTGAGGGGCAGCATCTCCCAGCTCAGCCAAGCTCTCAGCTCCTTCCTGAGGCTGGATTCAGGAGGAACCAGGAGCTCAGTGGCAGCTGGAGGCCTCTGTCTTACACAAAATGTCTTAAACTCTTTCCAGACTCCAGAGAAGCTGTGAGACCTTGTGTCTCCCAAAGTGAGACTTGGCCTCTTCAAGAGACAAACTTCTCCTTTGCTCCCTATTTTCCACTATTTGGAATTCACACAGAAGCCAGAGCAACAGGATTTCACCCAAAGTCACAAACTGACAGTTTTATGCTGTGTTACTCCCTCTGTGTTCCTCAAAATCCTACCACTATGGAGAAGGAGACCATGCTTTGGTCTTTCTGCAACCCTTTCTAGCTCTGGCACCATTTCCCTTGTTGTTTTGCCAGGCATCCACTGCCCAGTGTACACTTCAGCCTTCCTTCCTAGCACAGCTGCAAATACAGCTGGTATCTTCCAGCTGCAAGCACTGCTTTCATCTTTCCTCTTCCCCAGCACCATTTGCACCCCTCAGTGTGTTCTGATATTGGGTTTACAAACAGCAGATCATGCTTCCATTAATTTTACAAGACTTGATATAGGTGCTTGTAGCTTTAGGGAGCAAGGCAGGAGTAGTGCCTCTCACAAAAGCACCACAAATCCACCCATCCAAACAAGTTCATCTGGGCACGCCAAGAAGCCTCACCAAGGGCAATCCAGGATAACATTTTAAAGTGTAAGACTTAATTCACACCTCTAACTAAACCACTAAGGTTTTTTCTCTTTATTTCTGCAAAACCTTTCATCTCACAGAAGAGATCTTTGCACACTTGGCTCTGTATCCTGAGTTACATGCTGAGGATGTCCCCAGCTTTAATGAAGCCTTAAGAGCAGTTCAGGCAGGAAAGGTATTGATTGAATCCTTGGGACAAAGACATTTAACCCACAAAATCACCAATTTTCTTCCTACAAGCAATCAAGCCTATTACCTAAATAAAATTGTTTCAGATTTCGATCACAATAAATTTTCTATGTTCTTTACCTCTGAAGAACTGATAGAAAGGCAAGTTTGAAGCTGGCCCACAGGTACCCACGACCATGTATTGCACACCTGTCTATTTATCTCCTATGTCCCTGTGTGGAGGAGTCCTATTCTGTACTAGTAAGAATAAATTCTGCTGTGTGACCTCAAAAAAAAAAAAAAAAAAACCACCCAAAAAAACCAAAACAAAAAAAAAACCAAATCAGCCCTTCTAGAGGGACAAGGAATACCTCATTACACTCATGTTGCTTCTCTTCTGCAGGCTCAGAAGATAAAAGTGAGGACAAATATCATGAAACTCTTAAAGGGGAGAGCTACATTCAGAGTGTGTACAGTAGCAAGGATTGCACAGCAGAAATCAGTTCAGTTTCTACATCAATGTCCACATCATTTACCATAATGGATATCAGCTGCCTCCTGGCCTGATCAGCCACTCCTCTACATCTTAGACAAACAAAAATATCTGTGCACAGCAAAAGCAGGATGATCACTATGAACCACCAACTTAAACTGCTGTGCTACAGTGCTAAACATAAAGGTAAAGAAGCAGAGCACAAAACCTTTCATTCTCATTAGAATGAGTCTATTTGCATTGCTAGCAGCACTGTGCCTTGGTGTCCAATTGAACCAAAAGTCCTCCAAATTCAATGCATAGGAGCCCTGTTGAGCTCCTGGGCCTGATTCTCCTCCTGTTCCCAGCACAAACACTAGCATGTGATACCAAATAAAGTGAGAACCAAAAATTATTTGCATTTAGAAGTAAAGAAGGCATTACCTCATTTTTGTTTGTTTATTTGGGACAGGTGGTCCCATTGCTGTGGTGCTCAGTGCAGTCAGTGGGTGCAGCTGTAAGGGCTGCTGCTGCACTGCTCATGGGGTAAGGGAGTCTGGGGTGGCACAAATGTTAAAAAGACAGTGAAGGACAATGACAGCCAGCAGTAACTGCCTTCCTCCTCAGGGACCAGCAGCAAGTCCGTGTGAACAGAAAAGTTTGGGGAAGAGTGAAATGAACACATTGGTTTAACAACCAGATCTGTAATTTCAATCACAAATAGCTTTAAAGTGTTGCCTAAACAACATTTTAAAATTTTAATGGTACTCAATTGTTACTCTGACACTAGTATACCGTACTTTTTCTTCAGAAAATAAGTTAATATAATTTACTTCCCTTGATTTTGTTGATACAAATGTACCAAAAACCAAATTTGGTTTTCTTGATAGCAATGGAATATTTGTGTAACCGCCCTTTTTCTTTCCTGCCTGTGTGTGGTGCTGGTTACTATGGTAATAAACGTGACTCAAGATTTAAAGCCTGAAAGTGGTTTCTATAACAACATGCTAGGACGTTTTGGACACACAATTGAAGTTAAAGATTCAGGATTAACTCTTTAGGACCACCGTATTTGCAGACACAACAAGGGCTTATTTTTTGGCAAAAGTTTGTTCATCCCTTCCCAAAGTACGCTTCTCCGTTGGGCAGATCGAGCAATAATGATTCCAGCTGTGGACAGAGCAGGTAGGGTCTGGGGGCTGGTGATTTCCTCACAGGTGAAGCTTGCAAAGGACAAATGGCACCACAGTAACTACAAGCTGCTCATTAGAGTGAATAATTAAGATGGTAATACAAATGTACTGGGAGATGGGAAGCGGTAAAATAGAATTAGAGCAATACTTAGAAAGTTTGAGATTGTGTGGAAAAACTGGAATTATTTACCTACGAATAATCTCCATGGAAAAGCTATTTTGAGGGCTAAGATAGCCCCTTACCTGGCTCTGTTTTATCCAGAACATGGTTTCCTGTCCTTTCCTTCCCCATCTGTCAAGTGCTGATCCAGCAGAGACACCTCTGCCTTTCAGTCCGTGGTAAAGGTAACTGATCCCAATCTCTCTCCCTGCGGATTATGCAGCTGTGCTTATCTCTTCCCTAGGTCTTCATCATACAAGATTGAACATCTGTCTGCACACCCACAACTTTCTAAGGCTGCCTTTGCAGGGAAGTTATCGTCATAGTGATGAACTGTATTTTTTGTGTCACAGTGCACTGCAGATAAAGGGAGAGAGGATTAGTTACACCAAAGCCACATGCTCTTCAATGCAGCACTAAATGCCTTGGGCAATATTTTAATATTTCCGGTTAAATGATAATTATTTCAAGATCTCAGTATAGTAACAGGGCTTGATATTTCAGTGACACAGATTCACACACTTGTTTTAAAATCCCAAGGGCAGGTTTCAAACAAGTAATGAGCATTATCATTGAAGGTTCATGTTTCTGACTCCAGACACTGGGCTATCTAAACCCTTGCTACCATCATGTTTTCCTGTGACGTTTTTAGTGAGCTGATTTGATCACAATATAAGCCTTCTGCTGTGAACAAATGCTGTATGCTGGTTTTGATTCAACAGAATCCAGACTGAAGTAACAGCACCAAGACAAGCAGTGGTTGCTTCATTTGTGATCAAATTTTCTTTCTAGTGACTGACCGCAACCAAGATGTCAATTACATAAGCTATTGTAGCAAATTTAGAAAACAAAAACAAATAAACAAAAAACTCCAAACATAAAAAACCTCAACCCCATAGTAGCACATTTTCTGATGTTGGAGTTCGGAGTTTTTATAGACCACATCTTAAAATTGCAATTCAATCCTTCTTTACCTAAGAGTATTTTTAAAATCTAATTTCTCAACTCACAGACCAGGGGTTTTTTTGCTATCTATATTTTTCCAAAATGTATGACTAAGTAAAAAGTCAGGTTTTGTTGTGAACTGCTTTATCTGTACTGGCTGGTGTAGCTTCCTAGTTCTAATTCAAATGTGTAAAGCAATTACTCTTCATTAAAAAAGAAAGAAAGAAAGAAAGAAAGAAAGTCCTCAAAGCACAGTAAAATCATCGGTGAGGATGAATATATGGGCATCAAGAAGTTCTCTATCTTATCATAGATTTTTTCCCCCCTAGAAAATAGACTGGCTCTGTTAAGAAGGTCAGAAAATCTTGGAGCATATGTAAAAGATTCTGAAGCTGTTAGTATTGAGAGCTTCTGTGAAGCTCAGAGTCCTCCTTCAGGGGCAGAAGGCACATTTGAAGAACAGCACTGCAAATTACAAGCAGCCTCCAGGCACAATGAGATGATTAGTAAAGTGCAGGCATGGCCACAGCCAAGTGAACTCTGGTTCATAACAGCGTGATTAGCAGTGATTGAAATTTAATTTTAAATGCTGCTGCTGATTATGATATTTCACCAACTCATAGGAAGAGTCGTGTCCTGAAAGAACAAGTCTTTGCTGAAAGACATTTCTGACACAAAGAACCCAAAACAGTTTGCTAAGGATTTATCTGGGGGCTTTGAGTGGCTGAGATTGCTAATCAGATTGTCAGAGCTGGGGATCATCAATTCACTTTACTTTTGATCTTATTAATTTAACTTAGAAGAATATTTTGAAAAATGGATATGAATTCAGTAAATCTCTGATTCAAACAGGATCTAGAAAAAAAATCCTCAACATTGTCAGGAATGATATGCTGGTGAGCTCTTCAAAATTACCTGCTTTACTGAGGACCAATAGTTTAACAATCAGATTATCTGGGCCAAAATGCTTCGGCCATTTCAAAATCCCTGTCCTGTTTATGATAACTTTTCCACTAATTTAATTTTGACCTTCTATCCTCATTGCTATGCATTTCTAACATCATAAAAATTGTTTTGTATCACTACAGTGGTTTCTGGTCATTCAGAAGCATTTGCCAGCCAAAACCATGCATTTGTAGTGCTGATTAGCTGTATAAGCTCAATTATTCCTACACTAACAAGATCACTTCAATGAATTTAAATAATCTCATCCAAGAGCAAAAACACAAAGCTAAAACTGTCTTCTTCTTGGCATTTCTTACATGAAGTCGTTTGTGCCAGTTCCTGTAAAAGCTGCAGGTATTGCCATGTTTCTGGTAGTACGGATGATGTGCCAGTAGATGGCAAGCTTTACTGCAAAGAATTTCACTGCCAGCCATCTCATCTGCATCTCAAGGATTTAACCATGGGGCAAAACGCTTGGCACTAAATCCTCTCGTAATTAGATTAATGTACCACTGTTTATAAAGAGACTGATAATTACCTCAAGTGTCAGTCAGTGTAAATCCAAAGTGATCAGCATTTTGTTTCCAGTTTTCCTAACGTTTTGTACAAGTTTTAAGACTCTGTCAGAACAAGTCACTGCTGAAGTGACCTTAAGTGCTTAGGAATGAAAAACGACTCCTCTGCACATCTGAGGTAGAGCACAAGGCTTTTCCTGGTTATCCTTCTGCAACCTGGCCAAAAAACAAGCTCCACTGAAACACTTCTGTTCCTTTGCAGCTCTTTCTGAGAATGCAAAAGAGAATATTCTTTAGGCATCTGCTCAAACTGAGAGAGACTTTTGCATCATCACATCGCATCACAGGGCATGCAGGACCTTCCACCTGCCATACTCTTCATCCTCTTTCCATACAGCTCTCAGCTCAGGAGGTTCCCAAATCCATCCTTCCACATCGCTCCAGAGCAGCAGGGAAACTCAGTTTCCATAGGGTAGCAAGGGAGGTAGTACCAATAACTTGTCTGAAATAGGTGGAAAATGGTGTTTGAACTAGCAGTCCAGAATCCAAGGAATAGCTGAAGCCCTCACATCCTTTAGGAACATGAATTTTTTTAATGTCATGGAAATGTCCTGGTGAACTGCATACCATTTGATAACTATGGTGTGATAACTGCATAGCTTTTGAGATCACCTTTTTGAGAGGCAGTTTTGCTGCTGAGACAAAGTGCTATAGAGTACCCCTAACAAAAACTCCTGGTCCCAGCCTTTAAACCACAAGGAAGCTAAAACTCAGCATGGTTGTATCTCTGCTAAGACCTCCAGAACTCCTGTGTTCCTCAAAAACTATACAAATCATAACAACTATGGCACAGTGCATTAGAATGAAGCTAGAACTCCAAAAACGTTACTCTTTCACTATAAACCTGTCATACAAACCAGACAAAAGTATCCTCTAGGAAGTATTGGATTTATTGAATTGTCTGTTGGCAATTTCTGCATAAGAAATTAGTTTTATAAAAGCTACAAAAGTTGAAATTAAAACAGTGTTTAAAAAAAATCCAGGAAATGTTTTCTGTTTCATGTTTTTCCCATAGTGACATCACCCTGGAGATAAATTAGTTGCCTTCACTACCTACAGACTGCTTTTAGGGCTGTCTTTCCCCTTCCCTCATTTTCCATCCACTCGTACCACCTCAGAGAGCTATGAAGCTTTTTAGCCAGTGCTCACAGCTTCTCAGTTGCTATCAAAACTGCAGACTGGCAAATGCTTCACGTCCTCTCACACCGTTATTGTAACAAACTGAGCCTGTTGCATGCAAATTATCTCTGGAAAAGCAGTAATAATTAACTAAATAGCTTCTCATGTCACCATGGTCCTGCTTAAGAAAGCACTTGAATGATTGACCTCACCTCTTGTAGCTTACACAGTACAACAGTTAGACAACATTATAACTTGATATTAATTAATTTCTTCAAATTTGCAATGTTTCCCCAAACATGCACTTTACTGAATTTTAAGTAGGTATACAGACTGAAATGAAAGCTCTCTAAAGTTGTGCAAGGAAAATGTGGGATGCAGAAGTTCCTAAGGAACACAGTTTTGCTCATTTTAACTGTAATTAATAGATTGCAGTAAACTCTGTATTATCCAGGCTAAAGAAAAAACCTAAATGCATGGGTAAACCACAAAATTACGTAAACCACGACATCAGAACATAAGTGAGGGCGTGCTGAGAAGGAGAAAGGCTTGAATTGGTGCTGACAGTGGTGCAGGTCAGTACACATGACCAATGTCTTGAATTTTTGCATTCAGTGAGAGCTCTGAGCTGGAGCAAGAGCAACCAACACCGCATTAGGATGAAATACCTTCTCCCAAAACTGATTATTAACAGGTTTGGGGATGGTCATTTTAGAGGCAGGATAATCCAAAAGTTTTCTTTTTGTCCTGTTTTCCTTCAAAGAACATGAGGTAACACTCCAGTTCTCCTCCTGGTAATCAATGTTTAGCTTGCTTTCTATGTAATCCTTAAGACCACTATTGGCTTTAAATCATGGTGTCACTGTTGCTATCAATGTTACCACATAAATCTCTATTCCCGTTGTTTAAACAAGTATTAATTAGTTATTTGGCTCAGTAAATGTACCTATTAATGAACATTGAGTTCATTCAAATTGGTGCTTTTAACTTTAGAGGCACTGCTGCTCCTGTGTACACCTCAAGAAAGCACAACAGTCATGCACAGATAATTTTTCAGCCTTTCCATTTATTATATTAGTGTCAGATCTACACAAGCAGTCTTTCCTAAGCTAGTTAAGCCTTCTTCTGATACTTTCTTCCTCCACTTCCACCTCCTAGGAAATAAACAGTGTATCCCAGAGGTGGGTTCTGAACAATGCTGGTAACAGCTCACCCTCCTTGACTGGGAAGTGAGAAGCAGCTCTTGCTATTTTTATTCTTTACAGCAGCAAGGCAACTCCAAGTGGCCTTTAATTACTGACAGGGGCTCAGTTTTCAGAGGGTAAGAAAGTAAGGAACAACTTTTTACACCTTATTCACCACATTCTTCCAGCCTCAGAGGCTGGAAGGCTCTCACAGGGCTGTTTTGCATCTCAGGTGTTTGGGAGATCCTCTGTGGTGGAGATGCTGTACAGCTGTCAAATTACTATTTATAATCAGCAAATCAAAATCAAGGTGCCTGATGGTTTGAACTGTTTACTTGAGCTATAACTGCATCTAACTAATATAGCTTTGTGAAACTTATTGCAAAAAAACATCCACCACAAAAGAATGGTACCATCACAAAAGCAGTATTGAACTGAAAAAAGTGGTTCAACTCCTTTCTCTAGTAACAAAAAAAGAAACAAAAATCTTAAGTATACCTAAATGTGTTTCATAGTGTTGGATATCAGCTGGCAACTACCAATACTGTCTCAACTATACTCTTAATATTGTGTTAAGCAATCCTCACACTCCAGACCATGGCTGTTGGAAGAGGCAAGAACAGGAAATTACAGCCTACTCAAGATTTCATAATTGTTTTCATTTTACATTCATGAGTCCACTAATGCATCACACAGTTACCAGTCCCGTTTTCTTCTCAATAGTCAGCAACTGGAGCTGTTAAATTTGCAGCAGAGTTGTGTTAAGAACTACACTTCTTTCGCTGTTGGTTACTCCCAGTGCTGTGGAAATCCTCAGGATTTTTTTTGTTTCTTTCCTAGAATCACTTTGCATGAGGAATGATTCCAGGTGCCTGTCAAACTCTTGCCAAAAGAACTCTACATGTGTCGCTGGTCATGAAGATGACCCTTGCCTTTGTGCAGATGCATCAGTGGACAGTGTGGAGGAACTCTGCAACAAAACCTCCAACCCCTGCTCATCGAACCCTTGTCTCCAAAACGCTACCTGCCTAGGCTCTGCGGGAAACCTCAGCTTTAGCTGCGAGTGCCCCGCGGGGTATGACGGGCCCGGCTGTGAAAGAGCTGGCAGCGACTGCGACACGAACCCGTGCGAGCACGGCGGCACCTGCCAAAGCGGCCTGGCCGGGCCCAGCTGCCTCTGCAGCGCCGGCTACAGCGGGAGGCTCTGCGAGGTGGAGCTGGATGAGTGCGTCTCCGAGCCGTGCCGCAACGGCGCGCTCTGCAGGGACGGCGTGGACCACTACTCCTGCTACTGCGTGCCAGGCTACCAGGGCAAGCACTGCGACCTGGAAGTGAACGAATGTGCCTCAGATCCCTGCCTGAACGGGGCAACGTGTCTCAACCAGATAGGGCATTACGACTGCCTCTGTGCCCTTGGCTACACAGGTAAGCACTATGTTGACATTTGATAACAAACCAGTGAGAGACTCCAAGTCAGAAATACAGTTTAAGAGGAAGAGGAAAAAAAAAAAAA
>VZRO01005794.1:1389034-1451697 GCA_013397915.1 Daphoenositta chrysoptera | reverse complement strand
GAGCATCTCACAATGGGATGATGTAATTTTGTCAGTCATGCAGCAAGGCCTTGATGGGCCATTAACCGAAGACAGTCCGGAGGGAATTGTAAGCCCACCTGGTTTCAACAGCTCGTGTAGATGGTAATGGAACACACTGCAACCCAGGACACACTGCTAAAGCAACTTTCCTTTTGTGTTGTGTAGAACCATCATAACTCATGTTCCAGGTTCACCTCCCTCACCCACACACGTATTTAGCCATACCTGTATCACCGCCTTGCCTTCAGCTTCGGCACCAGTGGCTGTTGGTACATTATGGATGACCACATCACTGTGAACTACTGATATCAGAAAGAGAAAGATTAAAGAAATCTCACATTTACCAAAATCTACACAGCAGTTTTGTGAACACCAAGCTATGTCACAGGGGTAGGTGGACTTTCCTTTTAAAAGAAACATTCTCAAAACGTTCTCTTTAGAGTGCTATATCTAGTTTTTTTTCTGCGGATCAAAACCTATGTTTGACAGATTTAAAATTAGATTCAAGTAGACAAATTCTACCCTTAAACCTAGACATTTCACATTAAATTTCTCTCCTCTGCCCTTCCCAGAAACAAAGGACTCATTTGCAACTAGAATATTATGTAAGTTACATAGAAACAAAAGTGTTATGTTCCCAAACTGCTCATTTTTTGATAATCCCATTTTATGTAGCTCCATTTTTAAGGTACAGGTATGATTTTTCTTCCCTACTTCCTCTACTGTAAAGCACATAATTCTTGTTGGAAGACAGCTCCCTTCGAATTTCAAAGCTGTATTCAGGGGTAGGACTGTGAGAAGTAGCACACTGAATCATTAAAAGGAGAAAAGGGGAGGCATTTTCGTGATAGATTGCCAGTCAGGTAAGCAAAGGAAAAGAAATAGTCATACAGCAAAAAAGGGGAGAAAAAACAGCTATTGCTTCAAGTGATTCAAATGAATAAGAAATAAGAGATGTGGTTTACAGCTCCATCCCCAAATCCCCATGCAGGAGGGGAAGTCAGAGGTAAAAAGCAGCTTTCCTGTGTCTAACACAGCACTCGTTGGAAGGCAGCCCTCGGTTAATATCCCTTATGAGCACGGAGAATGTTATTTGAAGGAAGCTTGTTACCTTCCTGCCACCCTGCTGCTGCCAGCGGGTGTCGGAGCCCAGGCCAGCTGAGGAGAAAACTACACAACTGGGGGAAAGCCGAAGAGCAGAAGGAAGGAAAAACCTATTAACAAGCAGCATGGTTACTCTGCAATGATCAGACTCAGCCCAGACCTCCTGTTGTATTCAGGAAACTGTATTTGTTTAACTGGCGCTGTTAGTGGGGTCCAGGCCTGGATCCACAGCCCAGAAACTTGCTTTTAAAGAGGCAGAATATCCACCTTAGAGACAAAGGGAGAGAAAACTTAATGAAATAGTAAAGCCCAAACAAAAAGAAATGAAAATTTAGGTCAACATGAACTGCCGATGGAAACTCACTCTGCTGGAGTCGCTCCACTTTCATGATGAAATTCTGCTGTTTCCCAAGCTCATGCTCTTTTCTTTCACCAAGAAAAGTCACCAAAGCTCCACACTTTGCACAAGCAGAGTTAAGAAATGAGGAGAGGACCAAAGAAGGAGAGGAGGTCTAAAATACACAGCAGAAGAGGTTTCAGTGTTTTGACATACAGCTCTGAGACTGCTTCCAGCAGCAGAGACTAATCATAGGAATTCTACAGAGGAGTAGCAGACCATTACTCCAGCAGTAAAACATCAGCTTTAAAAGGCTACTTAACAAATGATTTATCAGAAGCATTCTTTTTTGTTGTTTTTTTGCACCTTGCTGTGAGTTGTGCTAAATGCACAAGCTAGAGGGATTACTGGATGAAAGCCTCGAGGTGTCCCCAGTGGTAATAAAACCCCTCATTTACCCTGTCAGGGGATCTTGCCAACCATTATTATCCTGGCCTGACACCACAAATTACTATGGGAAGTCATCCAACCTCGTCTCATTTCCCTAAGATGTAAAAAAGGATGTTATGTCTCTTGATATGCAGGTAAAGAAGGTATAGTACATCTATAGCTGCAATGTTAACCAAATGCATGAGTTACTGGCTGCTGTTGCTACTTGTTTCATGGACTATGACTGCTATTTTGTGTGATTGGTATGCTGCAGCACTTCTTAAAATAGCTGAGAAATGTCACACATAATTCTTACACAAATGGAAGAGGTTAGAATGCACCAAGAGCCAAAGACTGGAAAATTTAGCATGAAATCTGCAGTTTCTATGATAATTCTGCATGTGTGAAATTATTTACAAGACATGTGTCACGCAGCTGTTAAATAATGAAGTTCAATGGGTTTGCTGAAGTTTTGCTGGCTACCCTAATCAATTGCATTTTTTCCTCCATTGGACTAATTGCACTTGCTTTTAATTCACCCCAACAGAGCATGGTGTAAGAGCCTGTTATTACCCACAGCTACGTGCGTTAATTACCTTGCTGAAGCCAGTCCTCCATTGCCAGTGAACATTCCAGTGTGAGCTCTTGGGAGTGCATGGCAGTTCCAAAACCCAGTCTCAGTCTAAGACAGCAAGAGAAAGTGTTTCAGTGGCAGACAAAATAGGTGCAGTGAGCTGGATTTGTTCTTTGTGCAATACCTGTTACTGTGAGGTAACCATCGCTGCGATGACGTCTGTAGAATATGAGGAAATTACTCCTGATAGATCTCCAAGTTTTCATTCAGTATTCTCATCAATAATGTATGGGCCATGCAAGTATTTAGGGTAGATGGATCATAAATAAGTCTTAGGCACTTCAAGGCAAGCAGAGGCACAGCAGCTCTGCCATGGGAGGAAAAACCTCAGGTAGGTACCTCACTTCCCAACAAGCTCATGTCCATGGTGTTGTGGATGTAATAGCAAACAACATGGTCTATCCAACAGCAATTGCCAGCCTGTTTCCTTCCTCATCTTTCCAGTTTCAACCCAGCAGTCCCCACCTTGTGTCCTAGCCAGCCCAGGTGTTCAGCTCTGCTGAGATTGCCAAGCTCAAAAGGGACAAGCCTTGATCAAAGAAACACAACTTCTCCCTCTAATTTTTGGTGTAACTCTCTTCCTGTCCCTTCAAGCCTGGTGCCTATAAAAGAGCCATGTGACAATCTCCATCCAAATAATGGCACACAAGATTACTTTATGCAGAATGAGGAATCTGGGGACAGTCCTCTGTACCTGCTTGGCCCATGTACAGTACTTGAGTGCAGGAGAGCAGAAAGGGTGACTGGTTACCGATTTCCAGCCATACTAAGAATGTGCAGGTGCCCATGGAACTACACTGAGCCTTCAAATCCCTAGTATCTTTGACCAGAAAGTGATTTTACACTCTATCTGTAGGCATGCAAGTTTGAAAACATTGTCTGTGTGTCCTTCATCCTTGCTTGCAATTACTTTTTATTGACTGGGGCTGTAGAGAGAAGTGCACCGTAGGACTCATTGGAGAAGCAAGCAGTATAAGAAATAACCCTGGTTCTTCAGAGAACCTGCACAAGTTACGAATGTCACTTTTCCCCACCTTCCCAGCTTTTCGATTCAAACCATTTGTGTGGTTTGGTACGTGCTGGGATGCTCAGCCTGCTCCAGGACACCCCGGGGAACCCCAGCTTGTGGTGGTGCAGCCCTGTGCAGTAGCTGCGGCGGGGCGCCTTGGCGCCCTCCTTCCCGCCTGGCATATGATATTTGGCATACAGCATATTTATGACAGAACATTAGACTGAGGTGAAAATGCAGATCTAATCTTTTCATCTCTCTTCTACACATCTAAGAAAGCCTGACAGCAGACTCAGCAGAGGCTAGGAAGGGATTCCCCCCGTCTGCATGGCAGATCGCATTGGCTGGATGCATTATACAGGGAGAAGTTTTCTTCTGAGGCAACATTGCCGAAGGCAGGTTACTGGGCTTGATAGATTAAAGACGTGAACCAAAACAACAACGCTATGTTCTCATGTTAATTGTCAGGCTGTTCTCAGGCCTGTAGTTTTAAATTTGGCTGAGCTGAGGATCGGTTGAACAGGGCTTGTTTTGTCACATGATTTTTAGTGTTCGCAGTAAGCTGTTAACAAGCTCTGGCAGATTTACGGTCACTAGACACACTTCTGCAAACACATTGTTTATAATTACAGTGAATTCACAGGGCAATGACCACAGAGGGACTGCTTACTATATCTGGCTGTAATATACATTACCATAAAGCCGTCAGAGAGCGTTCCTGTGCCGGGATCTCGCGGCAGCTCCCGCTGGAAGTAGTGGTTAGCTGAGCACTGAACCTCGACCCGGGGGCATGCCACTGGCAGCTTCCCCATCCTCTATGTGGGCTCAAGGAACTATTTCTCAACTGCTGAAAATAGGAACTTGCACTTTAATGTTTAAAGACAATGAAAAATACTTGTGAGTCAACATCTGCGAATTTTGGGTTGGTATTTTAAGGGATTTCCTGGTACTTACCCATAGTACAGATTTATTTTTTAAAAACAAAGATGCTCACAAGTATCAAAATAAATTAGTCATGAAGTAACAGTGCTAAATATTATCAATCTCTGTGTTTTAAGAAAGATGCTCTGAGTTGCAATGTACAAATTTCACAGTAGTGCAGTGTTGGCATAAAGAAAGAATTAGAGGTGAGCTCCTAAATAAATTGCAAGAGTGATTATCAAACATGTCTGTTCCCCCTTTTGAAAGTCTATTCCATCATCTTGTACCGAAAACTTCACCTTTACAAAAAAACAACAATGAAAAAGAACCCATTATCAGGGCTGCAGTTTTTCTTTCAAGTAGGGAATTCCCCTGAAAACTTCAATATTGCTGCTACGTTGATAAGCCAAATAAAAAAAAATAGGGAAATCCACTTCAAATCAGCTTCTTCATTATTATTTGCCACTTTGCCTCTGTTTTGTGGTAATACTGTAGCTGCTAAAACAAATTGACTTGGCAGTTAAAAATTATTTGAAAATATTACTCTATTTCTCAAAACACTAAATAAGTGCATAAGCATACAAAACCCTGAAATAATCAAAGCTGCAAGGCATTATTAAATTTTCTCAGCGTCTTCTGGACTGTGCTAGAGGTAAGAAAAAGGAGTGTTTATTTAACCTGCCAACTATCATAAATAGCTGTAAACTCACATTAGAACTGATTTATTTCCATCAATTATCTCTGAAGAGCAGCTCCAAGATTCTGACCTGTTGCAAACATGGCACCACAGACCCATTTATTTGCACATTGATAAGCCTTAAAAAAAATTAGGCAATAATCTGCTGCTAAACAAGACACTTCCCAATGAATTCAATCAACTGTGAAGCTTTAAATGGAGTCTTACGAGATCAATAAACTACTGGTCACTTCTGTATTATGTAAATAGGATAGTAGCATCGTTTGAATAAACAGAAAATTACTTCATCCTGTCTCTGTGTTCAAGCTAACAGAAAAAGTTATTTTTCCTATTCTCGTGAAAACAGCTGGCTTGTTCATTCTTTTGTAAATTCTCTCAAGCCTTGAAAAAACTAGTCGTGCAAAGCACGTTGAGAAGGAAACGCCTTTAAAAACCAGGCAATAGCGTAAAGAAAAGAAAAGATAGTGTGACAATTGTACTTCAGGCAGTTCTTGCCGAGAATTCCAGAGCTGGGGTTTATTTAAGCCTGGGGTTTATTTTCTCCACTTTTGAAGGTACAAACTGCGAACTGGAAATCGATGAGTGCTCGTCCCAGCCATGCCTGAACGGGGGGACCTGCCACGATTCCCTGGGGAGCTTCTCCTGCTCCTGCGCGCGGGGCTTCCTCGGGGAGCTCTGCGACACCGACGTGGACGAGTGCTCCAGCCAGCCCTGCCTGCACGGGGGACTCTGCGCCGACGGTGCCAACGGGTAGGTCCGCCAGCCACGGGCACTCCTGGAGCCTGCCCTGCCTGGGAGCCCACTGCCTTCCGAATTCTCGATTTCACTCCTTGCTCCTGCACTAATTTCAGTTTCGATTTGAAAAGGATTGAAGAATGCCGGCCTGGTGTCAGAGCCAACAGGACAACAAAATATTTATGGCAAAGGTTGACCAAGTAGTATATTTTTCATATTTGTACTTTAAACATTTACAACACGCTGTTTTCCTGGCTGTTAGTACTGTCATTTAGATATCAATTCCGTTTCTAATGCTTACCAAACTTCAGTTTCCAAGGATGTGAGATTCTATAAAACTGAATTTGCTAATAGCAGCTGCCCACACTGACAGACAGAAGGATTAGAAGAGAGAGGCAGAGAAAAACTGTAGTAACAGTAACCATAGTAATAGATATCATTAGGAAATGTGCCAGAAACTTTACAGGTATATAGTACAATAACTACTTTTTCAAAACAGCCTGCAGTCCATGGGCAAAAAACCAATAACAATAATAAAATAAAATAAAATAAAGGAGACTACACAGCAATGGAAAAGTGAGATTCTCCATCTATGGTTACTGGCCCCACACAGAGGTCCAAGCAGAGCTCTGGCATTCACTCACCAGTACTGGATTTTCTGACTCAGCATGAGCTTCCCTAACTGAACCCACATAAGCTCAGTCTGAAAGTCCCCTATTGTATTCATGCAGATTCTCCTCTCACCAGTATAGGATTTCTCCTTTATTGTGTATTTTCCAATTTTTATAAAGCAGGTTTGAAGACTTTAGTGCCCCAAAAATCAGTCCAAAAGTCATGTCAGCAAAAGGCATGCTTGCCTTGAGTGAGGGGGGGAAAAGATCATATTCTGGGAATGAGCTTTTGTTCAGTGTGGTGGCATGACACCCACCTTGTGGAGCTTCTTTTCAGCAGCGCTGAATGGGTCTGAGCAGGACAAAGCAGTTCATTATTTTCCATTGTAGCTAAAGCGTGACAGCAGGGAGAGGGGGTCACCTTGGACCTGACTCACTCACAGACCTGTGCAGTAACCTGGAAGCCTTTTGAGGGTACCTGTGTGAGGTGAGCAACTGGGATGCTCATTCAGGCCAGACTTAATCCTGCTTCTTTTTCTCCTGGCTTTCAAAGCTGAGGTACATGCAAGACCAATTTTAATTGGCTTGTAATACTGCAGGGTATCTGGAGAACAATTGGAGCTCTTTCTGTATTTGTTATGTGATGGAAAGAAATGGACAACGAAGCAATTCAAAACAGAAGAGTGTCCAGCAATTTCCATTTTTTTTGTGCATTTTTGGGGATAAATGAAGAACTGTGGTTTTTATGCAGGAGTTTTCCTTTTCTGACAAATCTACAGTGCAGCTGAGGCTTTGGTGTCTGCCACCAGCTCTCACAGAAATGTGTACAAGGCAATGGATTTAGCACAAAGAGCTGTAAATATAAACATCAAACCAAATTCTCTCCCAAATTTCAGACTGATCTTCCAGTGATGTTTCATGAATGCAACAAAGTATGAGCTGATCTCTTAAAAAAATATTTTCCCATAAGGGAACATTCTTATTTAAACTCAACAATTTACAGACTTAGCCAGACTACAAAACCTAGGCACAGAGGATACCTCTGCATGCTCCATATCTTTTTTCCATAGAGATATTCCCAGGAGCTCTAATGTCCATAGGAGATTCAATAGGAAAGAACATCTACACATATCGCTTTCTGCAAATTGGGAGAACATCAAGCAAGAAGTCAAAAAAATATGCTAGGTAGAGTATCTAAATTATCACTCTTACAGTAAAAAGCCATCTGCCTGCTCAGCTGTAGCCTGCTTGCAAGCAGGGCACCTTCCAGAATCCCTAAAGGTCGACAGCAATGTCAAATGCTAAAAGATACCCAAGAAAAAAGACACACAGGTGGGGCTGCACATTAAGCAATGAGTTCTGGATATTCCTCACTGCTCCATGATTTGATCCAAAGGGAAAAGTAGCTTGGACACAGGTAGAAAAACAAAGCTTTCACCACAAAGCTGAACAGCACCAAACTGAAGGTGCATGGGAGAAATGTATTAAAAACTCAGCAGAAGAAGGAGACTTCTGGTTTGAAAACATACCTCAGAATGAAAATTATTTTTCTGATTCACATCTTCCTCATTACTTTTTATATCCAAAATTCAAATGCCACCTGGTCTAAGGCATCTCTGACTTTGATTTAAGAATAATCCATACACCAGCAATAAACTGGCCTGCCAGAAGTTTCTGCTTATGCACACACTTAAACAGTGTAGTAAAAAGTTTACACTCTTTGGTCCGCTAGACTGTGGGACCCAGTTGTTCTCTGATGTTGCTTTATGTTCAAAAATTTCACCTCCTCTCCATATATTTACTCCAAGTCTAAGACGTGGATATTAAGCACAGAAATTATCAAATAATTATAGTTATGTCTTCTTCAGTAAAATGCCCCATGAATGCAATTGTACAATAATGGTGTATCATTTTAATGTAAAAGAAAATATAAGAAGAAATTTTTGTTTCCTATAATTATTGTTAGACCAAGATCATACAAGCCTGCATAGTCAACATGTCTTGCAAAAGCCTTTTCATATGATATGTACATGTTAACTTTGTACTCAAAGCCCAAAGAACAGGAATGATGCTTTTTATAACACTCAACTCTCCTGAAAAAAAATGCAAACAAAACCTCCTAGATATTACTGATACCTGCACGTTGCTAATTTCTATATATACACTAGTTTGTTTACTTATGTTGTAGTGACATTGCTGTCAAAAGGGAGCTATATTACTGTTGATATTGGGACTAAGCAAACAATTGATATTTTTGTTCTAAACTAACAATAAAAGGCTGGTTTTCAGGAAAAAAAAATCACTTAGTTGAGGAACAGAAAATCCCTTATTTTTCTGCCAATTCAATTTCTACCAGTCCAAAAGCAAGGGGTATTAACACACTTACTGCTTCCCCCCTTTTAATTTTGTGAATAATGTTAAACCTATAAAATAGAAAAAAAAAAAAAAAAGCAGTGGAAATGACACAAACATTTTTTTCTCCCAAAAATTAAAAAAGAAGAAAAAAGAACCATCAGTAATTCTTAGGATTCTGTCAAAACCAATTTGAATTCACAAGCAGTTCTTTTTCCCCAGACAAAACCATGTACTTCAGGGAAAAGCTCATTGTCGGCTCCCAGTTTCTGCGGTTTCTCCTAAAGCACCAGATGGTGGTCTCGAGCTGGACTCGACCTGTAAGCTGCTAGCCAAGGCTACACAAGAAGCCTGTGCACATTTGGGAACAAAGCCCAGATCTCCTGACTTCCAGCCTGAGTGAACATTGTGTTCTGTGTTGCAGGTACAGCTGCAACTGCACCGGGACTGGATTTATGGGCTCGCACTGCGAGACCCTCACTCCCTTGTGCTGGTCACAGCCATGCTACAACAACGCCACTTGTGAGGACCACGCTGACAACTACACATGCCACTGCTGGCCAGGTATGCTCCAGGTGCTCCTATAAACCTGCCTTAAGTAGTAATAGAGGCTTTTTTTTCCCCTGATACAATAAAAGGTTGAATCTCCATAACCTCAAAAGTACTCTATGGCCTTGTAGCCTTGGGTTTACACGGGCTTCACTCATTATAAGGCAGAGCCCTTTGGGTAAGTTACTTGCTTTTCCAGCTAAGAATTAATTTTCTTGTACAGCAGAAGTGGGCAAAACAAAAAGCACCAGCATTATGGTGCCAAGACAGGAGATAAGTCAAAGCTGGGAGCCATCTCCCAGTTACTTAATCCTTCAAACCATATGATACATGCATCACTGCTGCAGCTGACCCCTTTTTGTAGTCTTCATTAACACAACCTTTAAACCAGTCTAAAACTTCTGTCTGGCACTGGGCACTGAAACCCACAGGCTGTGTTCTCTACCAGCTGTTTGCAAAGAGGCCCCACACACCCTGGTGGGAACACAGACCCTGTGCTCTTGAGAGACTGCACAACTCTTCCAGTACACAAACTACAAGAAGTCTCTCTAAGGTGGTTATGTCTGTGATCTTACTGAGGATGCAGGAGCACAGACAGCACTGTGAGGATTAAATGCCTCAGTGTTGTTGCACTACACGAGTCTTGGTGCAACAGGTAAGGAAAAATTAGTCAGAACTCTTCCCATTTGCCAGAGTTCAGGGATCCTTGTAGCACTTCAACCTCCAGATGAAACACTTCACAAACATCAAATGATTTCTACTCCCTGCCCTTCTCTGCCTTCCCACAACCTGAGAGTGTATTTACAGCACAATGCAATGCCTTGTTACCCACACAAATCTCCATGATACTGCCTAAAAAAGACCCAAACAAACCCTTTATGGCACAGCTCGGCTCTCTAATGTAGAGTAGCCACAGCAATGTCCTGCTGCCAAGCCGTGGCAGGGAGCTGCAAGGGGACATTCACACCTTCAACGAGCTGAGGAAAACTTTTAGTCCATTACAAAGCCTGAAGCAGTGTACAGCTACTATTCACAGTGTATATTTTGGGGTCTGAAAGGGAAGAATAACGTACGGAATGACAGAATTGTAGAATGGTTTGGATTGTGAGGGACCTTAAAGATCATCTAGCCTTCCAATACCTGAAAGGAGCCTATAAGAAATACGGAGAGGGAATGTGGTGACACGACAAGGGGAAATGGCTTCAAACTGACCGTGGGTTTAAATTAGTTATTAGGAAAAAATTCTTTACTGTGAGGGTGGTGAGGCCTTGGCACAGGTTGCCCAGAAAAGCTGCCCCATCCCTGGCTGTGTTTAATGCCAGGCTGGACTGAGCGCTGAACAGCCTGGTCTGGCGGGAGGTGTCCCGCCCACGGCGGGGGTCGGGAGCTCCCAGTGTCACCTCCCTGACCGTGTCGGTGTCTCCGCAGGGTACGCGGGCTCCCGCTGCGAGGAGGACATCGGCGAGTGCCGCAGCAGCCCCTGCCTGGCCGGCGGCGACTGCGTGGAGCGCTCCTGGGCCGCGCACTACGGGCTGGTCCCGGGGCTGCCGCCCGCCTTCCGCTACGACCGGGCCGAGGGCTACATCTGCCGCTGCCCGCCGGGCTTCGCCGGTAAGGGCCGGGCCAGGGCAGGATCGGGCCGGGCCGGGGAGGGGGTCCCGCCGGCCGCGCTGAGCCCGACCCCGCGGAGCGCCCGGTGCCGCTGCCGGCCCGGTGCGGCACCGCTCTGCCGGCCGCGGCAAACACCCCCCGCTGCTGAGCACAGCTCTGCTCCCACGGGGAAAACGTGTCCAATTTACAGCTAGCCAGAATCCTGACAGAGATGCGTTCAGACCTGCCTTTATTCTACCACAGCCTGCACTGCTGAGCACAGCCGCAAACCACTTGGGTTTGGATTGCGTGCTTCTGGGGCTACAGTATTGTTCTGTCAACTCCACCCGCTTGTTCCTTCTGAAGGAAAAACATAATTAATAGCTAGATTAACTTAACCTGCCTTCAATTTCTCATTCCATTCATCTCCCGAGCATCTTAGAAACTTCACGTCATGGGAGATGCATGACTGCTGTCTCCAACGTAACAAGTACAAAAGTTTATGGAGACCACAGCTTTCACTCTGAATTCTCTATTTATTTTTTTTCAAAGTGGCATCGAGATTTGTTTTTGTTCCAGCCCGTCCCCTTAACTGTCCTTCCCTGTCCTGTCACTAAGTGTTGCTGTTGTTCTTTTGTTCTGCCTAAGAGGGCACAATACGAGGCTTCCACCCAGGCTTTCGGCGTCTCCCAGGCTGTCCCAAGCACCCTTACCTCTTCACATGCCTCTGCTTTCTCGTCACCTCCTTTCCGTGATGTCCAGACCTCCAGTCTTCTTTCTGCCTGTCTTCTCCTAATTTGAAAACTTCTAAGCTCTGTGAGACAAACAGAAAGGTGTTTCCTAGATTAACCATCATCCTTTATCCTCTATCAGGACCACTCTCTATATGGTGCTTATCTAATGGAGAGAAACTAACAGCCACCTGGAGAAAAGGTCAAATCCTTTCATCTCGATATCAGCATATTTCATTGTCACCCCAAATCCTATGTTTCTGCAGCTGTAAGCCCGGAGTTTTTCCAGCCTTAACACATGAATTGTTTTATGTGCTTTAGATACAACCCCTCAGATTCCTATTGCAACAGGACAGAGATTTTGTTTAATAAACCACATTCATTTTATTATGCCTATTTCCTCACTAAAGCACTCATATAACATTATAATCATATTTCAATAAAGGGGGTTATATGCAGAAATAACAGTCCACACACCCTGCATTGCAAGGGCCTTATCCAAAAGCCATTGAAATCAGTGGAAAGATGTAATTAAACTGAGGGTGGTTGCCAATATGTAACAAGCATCTTTGAACTTACTGGATAAGAATGCAAACAAATTAGTGTAACTGAACTGAAAAGCTGAGAATATTCACCTTTTGGATGGCAGTTTTAAACCTAAGGGCAGGAGATAATGGAGACTAAACACATGCCTATGTCAGGATAAAATATTTCCCTCACAAAATGGGAGAAAGATATAAATATTACCTGGCAGTATCTTGCTACAGAGAGTGATTTTTCAGGTGACTTGAAAAACAGTCAGTCTTCCTACTGAAAGTCTTGAAAGGATCAAATCTGTAAACAAAATTATTTAGACAATTTGATTCTTAAAAATAAATATATAAATCCCAGTCTGGAGACTTTATCCCAGCTAGAAACTCTTTGAGGACATTAGATATCTGCTTTATCCAGATCTAAGATAGGAAATTTCTGCACATGTTCCACAAAGGGTTAAACTTCTATTTTAAATCAAAGCGTTTGTGGATACTCAGATTTCAAGAGGTCTCAGTACTTCTGCAGTAGCAAGCCCTAGCTTTTTTTATATTACCTTGGCATGCTGGCCCCCTAGCACAACAGTACTTTTAATAAATTGGGCTTTCATTTAAAGGTCCTGTGATTTGTTGCTGTGAGCTCAAGGCAATAGTTACCCTAGAACTGTGTCCTTTCATACTGTGGATATATTGTATTGCTCTAGCACTGCACGTTTGTTAAAAAGGCTGTTATTTGAAAGGTTAAACTTTTCACTCTGCTCATGAAAACATGTGAGAAAGGAGAAAGGCAGAGCTATGGATTTGGTAGTGACTCATTTCACCAGGTTGTAATAAACTTAACACCATGTCAAAGTTAAAGAGCTTCTGAACTTGCAAGGTCTACCAAGTGACACATTCCAGAGCGGAGTGGAGCCCAAGGAGCAGCGAGTGTGCCAGGCAGGCAGGTCCTGCTCCCTGTGCCTGAAAAGCAGTGCTGCCCGTGTCCCCAGGCAGGGGACAGTGCTGGGAGCAGGGGACAGTGCTGGCAGCAGGGATGAAGCCCATCCATTCTCCCTCAGCACAGTGAGGGTGAGAGGAGCAGAGCCCCCTCCCCTGAGTGCAGGCAGGGTCCCTGCTGCCACACACACCAGTGCTGCCTGTGAGGGTGACACTGCTGGGTGACACTGCTGGTGTCTTGTTATCTGCTGTGTGCCAGCTGTGCCACCAGCACTGCTTGCTTGCTTTGGCATCAGGAATTCCTAAACAGTTTTTGGCCTTTTCGTTTGTCTTGTTTTCTGTTTTTCCCTTTTAAATTTCCTTTGGCCCATTTCCCAGCCTGTTGGACTACTGCAGGAGAAAATGATATGATCAGACTGGTGTCGTATGCATATTGAATTCCTGGCATATGCATGAGGGAAAGAAACTGTCTCCCAGAGCCAGAAGAGGAGGCAGATAAATGGCCAGTATGGGAGAGTGCTGAACACTCAGCTAAGTAAAGAAAACCTCAAGCCAGACACTGCACTGGGAACGTCATGGGACCTGTAGTTAGAAACTGAATTATTTGGGCTCTCGTTCTGCACTTCAGCCAGGGGGAGAGAAACACAGAGCACACAGAGCTTCCATCTCCCTGCAGGTCTTTAGGTGCTGCTCTGGGCAGAGCACCCACCAGACAGCAGGGCAGACTGAGCCAGCCATCCTCCTCTCCCCTGGCCTCTGACAGTGTGGAACAGACACAAATATTATTTAAGGGTAGTGGGTAGGACCATGGGCACATTACCACTAGCTTGGGAAGCTTAGAATATGTGTATATATATTTATAACTGTAAGAGTAATTATATACCTTCTTTATTTTTTTAAACTTCTTGACCATCAGCACAACAACCACAGAGCCATCCTTAGCTATATAAAGCAACATGACTTACAAAAATTAAATCAAGCAGGTTAATAGTGAAGATCTTATCTCCAAACTTCAAATTTTGTATTTTCCTTCATTTCCTTGTTCGTCCTTAAGCTGTTCACACCATGGTAGTCAATCATTCCTCCATTACACCAGGTTAATTCACTTTGTTTCATGGCCTGTCATCACAGTTTAAAGGGTTATTTTCTCTTGATTCTGAGACTTTAGAATAAGACAAAGCTGTTCAAGGAATGAATGAGGATAAAAAAGGAGAAAACACAGAGAGAAAAAGTAATTTTCAAGTTGAGAAGCTTTCAAGAGCACTGCTCATTTTTTCAGTGGGACTCAGGCTTTTCCCACAAGCAAGATGTGTGCTCAAACTCAAAATTAACAGGTCTGGAGGTACTGTTGGCTAACTATTATTCCCATACAGGTGAAGTTTCAAGAAAGAAAGTGTTGTTACCATGAAATATCCATCAAAGTTAGCTGGTTTAAGGAGAAATTCCAAATACATTTGTGTGTACGACACACATGAATTGCTGAAAAATTAGAACTAGGGCTTGAGATCTCTCTCTCTCTCTCTTTGGACTTCTTACCACTCTGGAAGCACAGAGAGGCTGTAATTGGCATGCAAACACACTTCTTCACTGCCCAAACTCCGTGCACACTCAGTATAGGATCCCTTTTTCACTGTGGGACTGCTGTGAAATGTTCCCTTACAAAACCAACTCGGTGCAGTCAGGCAGATGTGCAGCACTACATGAAAAATGTGGCTATTTTCTGAGCGTGGCAAGGAAGTTACTGCTTTCCTAGAGAGATTTCTCCAGCACTGCCCTATCTCTGTCCCAGCCCCTGTGATCTCCACGTGTCCCTGTGTTCAAAAGCACAGGGGGAAGGAGGAGGAGAAGCTCCTGTCTCTGCTCCCAGCCATTCTCCAGCAGCTCCAGCATTCCACGGCCAGCCTAGCCATGGGCTGGACCAACACAGGATGCCCTCAGGGCCTGGCAGGCACTTACTGCTTGTAAAAACCCTACACCAAACAGACAATTAGCATTTTAAAGTACTTTTTCCATCTCTGCTAAAGCCTCTGATCTTGAAAGAGCATTTGGACAAGCTTTTAATGATTCTACCCACTAATACTATTTAACATTTCTTCAGTCAGTAACATCCTGGTAAGGAGATGTTCACATTGTTATCAGAATTGATTCCTTCTCTGTTGGCCCCTCCTCTACTTCTGCCACAGAGTTCTTCCTTCTCCCCTTTTTTCTTAATTTTTGGAAATGGTCAGAATATTCTCTTAGAAAGACAGAGTATCCTTTATCCCTGGTCTGTGGTCTGTTCCAGGGGGAAGCAAATGCTTTCAGGCCCCAAGAATGCAGAATGCTCACTGGTTTTTTGCTTGTCTATTCCCAATCAAACTGCTTTCTTTGCAATAAGCACTAATGATTTGTCACAAGCTTAGCTCCCAGACCAAGCACACTGCTAGGTCAGTGTGATTACTCTTTCAGGATAGTTCCTTAGAAGGAAAGCTGAGGCTGAGCTCACAATTCACACACTCTGTACGGTAATGGCCATACAAGGGCAGCAATACCTCAGAACATTGTGGGCAGCACTGAAATTGGGTTGTAGCTGGAAGAATTTATGACTCTGCCATTCCTTTATCAGTTACCATTACAGAACTAGTGGGACATTTCAATTTCATTTCTGCTGCAGGTAGTGTTCCTCTTGGAGAATTTTAAGAAATACCATTTAGTGAAAGAAAGTGTAATTTTTACATTCTTCCACCATATAAATCACCACAGCAACTAAGACTGACTTGTGTTTTTCATGACAGCTCTTTCCTTAACAGCCCATATCTTGAGACACTTTATGAAAGCCTAATAGTTTTTTTTTTTGGGCAAAAATTAATCTTCTTATGACTTAACTTGCTCCCTGCATGGCAGCAGACAGTGAGAGCGATTGCTTGAAGGCACTGACTCTACTTGTAATGGTTACCTAGTGTTTAACCACTGGTTAAAGAATCCTGATTTAGTGGAAGACACTTCAGAAGAGAGTAGCACATGTCTCTAAGTGATATTAACACCAGCTGAAAACATTTCTGTGATTCCAATATTCTGCAGCTTTGGTTTTGCCTCACTGAAATCTGAATGTTTGTGTATTGTCCCCACTTCAGAGAAATAAAATAAGGTCCAATATGATCATAAGGAATGACATTACTTCAATGAACAGTGGAATCTCATAGTCCGTGGAGGATGAGTTTGTACATCATTATCAGATCCACTTACCATATTTAATGTGCTCCAGTTAGAGACTGAAATAGTTTCAGATCCTAGAAACAAAATATGCACCTAGCATGGGCGCTGACTATGCAGAGGACTCCTTTTAATGAAATAAAATTCATCTTTATTGAAAATTTCAGCTTGTCCCTATTATTCCTATTGTACAAGGGAAATTTTTGACAGAAAAATATTTTTACTGGTGATGGCAATCTGTGTTAAAATTTTGTAAAAGCTGAACCATGATCATTAGGAAATGAACTCTCAAGCTTTTCATGACAAGTCTTTACAGAATTAGCTCCCAAACCTGGTTTGCAACACTGGGACTGATATTTAGGGCCCTGATATACCTATGTATATTTTTAAATGAGAAATGTGTATTACAATCTCTCTCCTTCTTGCAAGTTCCAAGTAGAAATGCAAAGACATTTCAGCCATCACTTCTGCATTATTCAGCACCAAAAAAATGCACAAAGGTCAGATATTTTTGTGGGGCTTTTTTGAGTTAGAAATATATGATACTCAAACATTAGGCAGCATCTACCATTACTATTTGCAGAACATGTATAGAGTTTTATGCTTTAAAATTTGACAGCTGACCCATCATTACTATGATCTATTTTCTCTAGTTGCACTGATATGGTAAGCTGTATAATGTAGTCCAGTGTGATTGACAGAGCCTGGAAGCAGTGGATATTTTGAATCTGGCACATCTCTCTGTGTTAAACAGTGTTGCACATAAACACTTTTTAGCATGAAAAGCTTTTTCCTTGAAGGGAAGGAGGAGGGGATGAATGGCTTTTCATCCATAAGCTCCCAGATCTTGCAACACACAGACAGATAATGTCCTCAGATTTAATGAATTAGTGTGCCCAGTACCTGGCAGAAAATGTTTAAAGAAAAAAAAAAAGGCAGTTAGACATTGTTTGGCATCAGGAATAATGCTTTTTAAGCACCTGTTATTTTCCTGACACTCATTCTTGGTGGGTCATTCCATCATATGATTGACTACTTGTTAAATCAAGTGTATCCAATAAGAATTTTCCTCCTGGGGCCTTCTTCAAGCACTGCCTACTTACCTTTTTGATTTCTTTCTTAAATCTCTGGATAAACCTTTCCTAGCCTTTTTAATTGGCATACCTCATATATTTATAGTCTCTCCACAATCCAATTTTGCCACCTCTTGACTGAGCTTACAGACCTGCTCAGTTCAGTCTTTCTCTGTTGAGGAATCTCTCTGGCCTTTTCATTTCATGCTAGTTTTTCCCCGGCCCAGCAATGTTACACATCTGATGGCACAGACTGCCCCTAAAGAGAGTCGAGTTTAAAGTGTGGTCCAAGTGATACCCATGCACAAACCCAGGTAAAATCAAAGGTGCTGCACACACCAAACTGACAGCAGAACTTTGTCTCCTCCAGAATTGGATTGTCCATCTCAGGAGTTACTTTACAGCAGATGCTTTTTAGCATTGGTTTGTGTAAGACTACATTGTTCTGGTTCAATTATGGACAAATTGCAAAGTTAAGCAGATGCACAACTTTCGCCCAAACAGAAAGGAACTTTCTTTAAATCTACACATCCAGCTTTCACTGCTCTGGAGAAAGTGCTTGTCAAGTAGACAGCAAAGAGAAGACCTGTATTATGGGACTAATATAGTTTACTTTCTCAATACTTTTTAATTTATGGAATATTTAAGGTCAAATGTCAAGTGATAAACAAAATGACCTGATTTAATAGATCAGTGTTTTGTTCAACAGATGATTTCAAAACCAGCCTTAATAATGTCACCATTGTGAACCCCATTAAAATCCAGTTTATTGGAAATACAATAAATTATACAACTAAACATTTAAGAGGCATTACTTCTCTTTCCCTACATAACAGAGTAACTCATGAGTGGCATGGGAGAAGCTGGTGGAGTTCAGTCAGAAAAAGAACACGGGCTGGTAGTTCTGAACTGTGTGCATGTAGCATAAATGTGTGTTCACACATGTATGTGCTAATACACAAAGAAATACGTACATGTATAAACACATAGGTAACAGCTAATTCAGAGTACTTTATTGCTCTGCTATAGAAAGCCTTACTAGTTAAAAAGGTCCCCAACTTTCAAATTTGCTGTTTTGAAGGGCACAGTTTTCTGGCTGGATGGTTTTGAGGTGAGAATGAAGGATTTGTCTTCATTCCTTTCTGCAAAATTTGCAGCATGTTGGCTAACAAGGAGAGTTTCTGTTGGTCTTCACTACTAAATAATTATTTTAAATGCATGCCTTCTGACAGTGGCTAATGCATGATGTTTGCATGCCAAACTTGCATATGTTTGTTCTGAAGGCAATATTGACCTACATTGAGATAAAAAATTAAGTATGCTGCTGTTAAATTGCTATGGCATCAAACATAAATGATATAATGCCATTCACCACTTTGTTCGTTTAGAGGTTGAAGTTTTTATGCAGCTTAGCATAACCTTGTCTTACCTTGCTAAGAAAGCATAAGCTGCTGTGAAAACATGCAATCTGTCTGGACTGGCATCAGCGTTTTGGTACCAGCAGAGCTTTGAGAACCAGGTTCCCCACACCCCTTCTGTACCTGTGAGCCAGCAGAGGGAGCGTGAAACGCTGTCCACATCCAGCACCTGTGAGACATTAGCAAATTCTGGCCAGAGCTGACCTGTCAGCGCTGTGATCAGAGCCTGATCTGGGAGATGCTGCTTCCCAAAGACTCCAAATTCTTAGTGCCAGTTTTTAGCTTTTGCAGCACACAGTTTGAGTAGCAGGATCTTCCATGTGGAGCTCAGAGATACTGGTCTGCAGCCAGCCATGCAGAGTCCACCCAGGGCTGTAAAAGCTATGGAGAAAACAAGCACCATGGTTTTAAGCAGAAAAGAATAATTTGATGAACCAGACAGGGCTATTCCTAGTTAAAATTTCTTAGCACCTTGTAAGCTTGGCTTTCACACGAGAAGAACAACAAATTAAGAATTTCACTAATTATGCCGACAGTCCTGCTGACAGAGGTATTGGGCTGAAGGGAGGCACCCACAAAGAATTTTGCACCCTCTCTTGACAAAAAATAAATGTTTGACCCAAGAATTGTGCAAAATGTTCATGTTTTCCTCTTTGTACTTAAAAAATCACCAAAGGACTATTTCAGACCTCTACATAAGGTTCCCATAATGCCAGTGGCAGAAATGACATCAGTTTTTAAAGCATAAAAGGCACCTCATCTAGGCTCAGAAATGTCAGTAGTAATTACAAACTTTGTTTTCAAGTATAATCAATTCTTTATTTATGGTGTGAAATGTTTTTTACCCTTTTGAACTTTCACCATTCTAAGCCAAGCAGTATTATTGGCATGTTCCTTTAAAAATAATTGCTTCTGGACTGAGAAATTGAATGTCAAGTTCCAAGTTGATGTAAATTAAATGGGTTGCATTAATAGTCTGGCCCGTGGTAGGAGTGAGTGTTTCGATTCTGGGTTTGACTTCAGGACATGACCTCTTGATCACACAGGTCAGCAGAGATGGGAAATATCGAAGAGGTACCCCAGGTTGACGTGGGGAAGAAAGTGTCTAGAACTGATGTATCACAAACTGTCTGATCCATTAAACAGAAGCAATGTCAGGCTCCTCAGAGAATAAAGCTTAGTTGTCACAGGTCATTATGCTCTTCAAAAAAAGAGTTGGAAGGAAAATCACGATGATGGAAATCCTCAGGGCTGTCATGTACACATAATCTTCTAAACCTTCCTGGATTAACACTGCCAAGCCTGTGCACAGGGGGAATGGAGTAAAGAACCCAAATATTCTTAACTTCTACAGTACAATTATGTGCCAGATTTCCCACCTGTAGCTGTTAAAAAGGATTATTTTACAAGATATAGCATTTTAAAATTGAAAGCAGGACATCTATACAGCTGAGACACACACTTATGTCATCAAGTCTTGAGAAGAATTCCTTCCATGAGAGCAACCACATTCACAAGGTCAGGCAATACACCGTTCTTCAAAGGGAAGGAACTGGTGAACTGGGGTGAAGTTTGTATTTTTCTTTTTTAATTGAAGGCTATCTCCTGCCTTTAAAACTGGCTTTCGTTTCAACTTCTGAGCAACCCCAGCACTCTCAGTCTCTCCTCATGACACATTTTCCAATCCCTCAATCACCTTCAGGGCCCTTGGCTGGACCTGCTCCAGAATCTCTGCTCCTTTTTTTGAACCTGGGGAGCCCAAAGCTGGTCTTGGCCTGGTCTCCCTGGTGCTGGGCGAGGGTGAAGAGTCACCTCCCTTGACCTGGTGGCAACACCCTTCCCAACAGAGCCCAGGAGGCTGTTGGCCCTCCCTGCTGCCAGGGCACACGGCTGCCTCGTGCCCAGCTGGCTCAGAGCATGGCAGAGCTGCTTTCCAGCCAGCTGGCCCCAGCTTCTTCTGCTGGGTGGGCTCATTTGTCCCCACGTGCAGGATTTGGAGAATCCCTCTGCAAAATTTCACGAGGTTCCTGAATATTACCTATTTCCCCAGCCTACTGAGGTCCCTCTGCATGGCAGCACAAACTCTCTGGTGCACAAAGAGCTCTTTCTCATTTTGTATACACATATGCATACATATATATATATAGTTCCTATTTAAATTGTTAATAAATAAGAAAATTACTTTAATGCTTTTGTTGGACTCAAGAGTTTTGCAGTTTGCTGGCAATTAATTATCACTGATTAGTCCCAGGTCTAAGGTCTTCTCAAGGACATAAAGAATATGTTGGGATTTTGAGTAATAAAAATAAGCTGATAAAATGAGCACCGAAACTAATTTTACGTGATATACTACATAAAAGCTCTTACATTAATTGTTCCCTGTAGCATCTAGCTCTTAATTATAGTGTTTGCTAATAAGAGGAACAAGAGATAAAGCCCAGTGTTTTTATATCTGTTCATTGGCACTGTTTGAAATAAACTCAGAGGTGACTCTAGTAAGGCACAACCTGCTTCTATTTAGGTACCTGGACTGACTTTTTCAGGTACAAGGAGAATTTCAAAGAAGTTAAGATTGCCTATTACTGATGACCTGGATGCTGATCCCTTTAAAAATATTTGAATTAACTTAGACAAGGACTTCTGTTGATTGTGTAAGGAGAACCAGATTAAGGAAAACACTCTCTTTCCCTGGCTGACAATGAACTTTGCACTTTCAATAAACAGTCTTGGAGAGAAGCAAAAAACCCTGGTATAGACAGCTAATTTATGCTGATAATTAACTGCTATAAGTAGATTTGGTGGATCTGATTCAGATTGCTCTCCCACTGCTGTAATTCTTCGAGTCCGGCTGTGCTAACAACATGACACTAATACAGAGAATTATAATGATCAATACAATTATGGCTGTAGTCTCTGTCCTGTGGGCACTATTTTTTCTTAACAAAGTGGGTTCAGAATCTGTTATTAGACCTGTTTGTGAGGCCAAAACATCATGGTAAATCACTACCTGTAGTACCAAATAAAGAAAACGATTTAAATGTTGTGCTGTGAAAAAGTCTGCACAGCTACAGAAGTTACCTGTAAAGGCACAGAAAAACTTTAACACATAAAGACATAGGAAAACTAGATTTAATCTAGCTAAACCTCATACCTCTAATATGCTCCAGGAAATTCCCCACAAGGCAGCCAGGATTCCATGGCAAGCACGCACAGTCGTAGCTGAGGTCCCTGCTGTCCCACTGCCATGGGGATTGCCCTGTGACTGAGCAAAAATGAAGCTAGTTTGGGTCTTGATCTTCCCAGCCTCGAGATGAGTTAAGCATATGAAACCTTGGATGAAGAAAGCCACAATTTAGACGAGTTTTCCCACTACAATGGGACTAACAGTGCAGGGAATGAGGGAATGAACACTGCTGCTGAAGTGAGAAGAGGTACGATCCTCTGCCATTCCCACCGACACGGAGCTGGACTGAAAGATCCCAGCCCAGAGTCTCAGGTCTTCTGCATCTACATCTGCTCTAGAGCAAGTCACAGCTTACCCAGGAAAGAAAACACACATTAAAAAAAAAAAAATTAAAAAATAGATAGTTCAGCATAAAAAGCTTGGATTTTTTTCTATATTTAAAGTGCTAATAAATTATGTAAATACATATACTCTAGGAACTGAGAAATGTAATTGTACACAGCATACATACAGATCATACCCATGCTTTTTATACAGTCATGCTGTGCACAGCTCAAAATACACACAGCACAAATATGTCGTGTGCACTCACCCATTCAGATTTTACATTTTTCTATTCTCACATCTCCATTATCAATTAAACTCTATAGGCCCTATTAAAACTATGATTTTCTGGCCTTCTGGCTTTTTCAGTTTGTTTCAATAAGGACTGACAATGAAGTTATGCAAACACAGTCACTTTTGCATGTTGTGAAGATTCACATTATAACAAAATGAGAAAATCCTGCAAATGACTGAAATTTTCCAGAGCACCATTTCCAGGGCAGAAGCTGTTTCACACTAGACAGCAGTGGCTGTGCTTGCCTTGCTCAGTTAAAACAAATAGGAAACAGCCAACAAGAGACAAGGTAGAAAATCCCTTTTAGGGGAGACAAGACACTGCATACATGTCTCAATGGATGTGTTCATCAGCAGCAAGCACTCTTTTAAAGCCCTTAAGTGTTTGCAGAATCGAAAATTAATTTGTTTTCTAATTCCAAAGTGAATCATACGCTCCAAACAGATTTTCAAGTCAATGAAACATGACCTTGTATGATCTAATTAAACAACTCAAAGGTATTGGTTGTTTTAAGGTCCCTCTGGATATACTTCAGTTCAAATGCACACACATCATCTGTAGGTACAAGCTCATAAATCTACTAAAAATGCAAATCAGATCATTAATGCTTTGAATTTGACAGTCTTGCCACAGTTTTCTAAAAGGTAAAACATGAAAAATTCCTGAATTATACACACTCTTTTTCCAACTTAGAGAGCACACCAAAAAAAAACCCATACTGGAAAGCAGAACACCAAATATCTTTCTTTGGCTTCTAAATATCTGGTCCAGAATCAGGTATAAAAAAACAAATTCTCTGAAACCTGCTATTAAAATTTCTTCTCTGGATGATGTCCTGACCCTTTGAGTGGAGCACTGGACCAGTTGGTGACCTTTGAATGTCCCTTTCAATCTAAATTTTTTTTATGATTCTGTCCTAATTCTGTGTTTTGTGAATTGACTTCCCTGCTCCAGTGCACATGACTGTTTGATTACAAAAAAAATCTATGTCTGAGTTTTTTTCTAAATTTTTTCCAATCCTTTGTCTCTGGTATTGCTCCCATGGTCTTTCCCCACTCTCGATTGTAGCCCAGATCTCTGTGTAGACCTTATCTATGATCTGCAGAATTTCTTAGCATCCCTCACACATCCTATATAGGTTGATGGCCATACACATATACTCTGTCCTCTTACTACCCATTAATGCCCACGTGTCTGACAAGAGTTCTGTCTCAAATGCCAACACAAGTATCTTTGGGAGTACCATTGATTCCTGTATTTTTATTTCCCTGTCCCCAGTCACATCTTTCTTCTGTTTGGTCTCCAAAATCTTACCTACCCTTTTTTCCATCACCTTTCTCCACTCTAACCTGTCACACCCTGTGATTGTGCTCTCCTTCCTCTCTTCTCCCCTTCCTATCTCATACCATCAACGTGGCCATAGCTACAACACGTTTGTGTAGCCAGAAAGCCCACTCCAGAAGGATGCTGCCTGGGAAAACTGGGCTGCCACCATTTGATTTTCTTCCTTGCCTCCATCACTCAAACACAGCAGCAGCTGCCTCATTCACCCATATATAAACTGACTCTAGAAGCAGGGAAATGAAAGGAAAACGAGTGCCACGCAGGGACATACTTCTTCAACGAGTTTTTCTTCACTCCAGATTCAGACCCTAATCCCACAATTGGATCCACATGGCTGGCTGTGTGAATGGAAGGGGGGCTGGAGGTGTAGCTGCAAGTGGCAGCACTGCTGTGCTGCCCTGCAGGACACAGCCCAGGCCCTGCTGGTGGAGTCCCCTGACCCCGAGGGCTGCGCGTGCCGGCTCCGGGGCCCTGCTCGTCCACCCGCCAGCCGGAGCCAGCTCAGCCAGACGGCTGGTTCCAATATTTCTGAAATAAAATAAACACACCCGATCTCACTAAACAACTAATCACCTACAGCATGTACATGGTTTTCTTCTTCTCTCTTTTTATTTTTTTTTTCAAATGAAAACTATTTTAGGTGTGACAAAACATGTGAAACAAGTGGAAAAACATTTCCAAGTACTTTTGCTCTCAGAAAACCTTTACTGATTGAAGAGATTAAGGGATTGGGGGTTTTTACTACTTTAAAAAAATCCATTTTTACTGAAAATTCAAACTAGTCTATGAAGCTTTGGGCCAGCAACATTTAAAAAGATTGAGTTACAGCATGCCATTCTGAGTGTAGCACATTATGAATTCCACATCCCTCAGCTAGAGTGACATATTCAATGATTAAGCCAAGCCACTCAAATCTATTTCTATTTTAATTTTTTTTCCTACCCAGTATTAAGTTTATACATACATTTCAAATGGCAAGAGGAAAAATAGCAGAATAGTGAATTTGTCTGCAATAAAGGAATAACTAGCAAGGTCTTACAACTTTTCGAAATTAGAGTTCTGTGTGAAAGGTATCATGTGAAAATTAGCCCAATGTTAACAAATGCTTTTTATCCTACTATTTTAAAGAATCCTGTTTTCCATGTGCTCCAGCTCTGCTCTGTGTTCTGTCCTTCATTTTACACAAGCTTTTCCTGCCAGAAGAGCAACAGAAATTGCCATGCAAGATCAGAGCACTGGTCACATTAAGTTCAGTATCAAATGTAAGCCAGTTCTTTACTGAAGAAAAATAGGAGAAAAGAAAAATCCATTTAAGTACCCCTCACTTGCTCTACACTGATGTACATAAGAGGAGAACCTCCTTCCTGACCTGCATGGTGACTGATTTATGCCCACAAGCATGGGGTTTAATTATGATGACACAGAGATGGTCAATTTATTTCCTTGCGCTTACTCACTCATGAACGTCCATTTCCTCCTTCCAGCTAAAAGTAATTATCTCTTTGCAATTATCTGCACAGATGTGGCAAAGTTAGAATTTTCATGATTGTCTGCTAAAACCTGGGGCCCTGAAGAATATGTGCTCTGCCAGATCTTTCTGCTGGCCTCAGGATTAATGAGTCCCTTGAAGAGAGATTTGTTTGCACCTGGGGTAGGATTTTATAACAGACATTTCCAAAACTCTAAAATATAGGCAAAGGAAGTGCTATTTCAAACTCTTTGTCTTCCATAAAGCAATTCTAAAGGGTATCCTACAATCTGAGTTCCTCCAAGGTTTCCTCCTGCTTGCATTTGATACCTGTATTTGCAGGTAATAGTTTGACACACCTACAGCTCAGTTGCTGGGAATTATTTCATTCAAGGGAGGCCCAACACCAAGTTAAAACAGACTTGGAAGGGACAGACATGCAGGTATCGTTTGGACTGTCTGTGTGTCTAAGGTAGGATCTGCTGGCTTGTGTCTCATTGCATTTTTGTATAACCAATTTTTAAGGATCCACAATAGAGTTTATGGCTCCCAGTGGACATCTGACACAAAGGCTTTATTGTCTTAGTATCATTAGAAATATTTTCTTAAAGTGTGACCTGGATGTTCCTTGTGCAGGCCAAACCTGTGACTTTTTCACCTGATTACTCTGGTCTCAGGGCACAGTTTACTCTCTTTTTTATACTGAAACACTTGTAATGTGTCCCATTTCCTCTGCTTGTCTTTTGACTGAATAGTCCTACATTTTTAACCTGTTCTCACAAGCCATATTTCAACCTACAATCATTCTCATTGCTTTCCTCTGAATTCTTCCTAATTGATCCAAATCTTCCTTGCAGTGCAGAACTAAAAGTGGACTCAGTGAAACTGAAGCATTGTAAACTGAAAGTATTATTCCACCTGATTGCTGGTTATTCTGTCCTGAGGCTACAGAAACTGAGTGGGCCCTTCCAGAATTGAATACAGTATTTTTCAGACCATTTCTCTAATTTCGTATGTTCACCTATAAAGGTCATTTGGTCTGTAACACAATCAAAAGTTTCACTTAACCCTGCTTTATCAGAAAACTTACTAGGCAAGCTTTCTGTGTCAACATCCATATCTTTTATGAAAACACCAACCAGAGCAAAGCCAGGACAATCCCAAACCATAGTCAATTGACAGGAAATCCCTGACAATTACTTTCTGGGCAGGATTACACAAGTTTTGTACCTGCTTTATGGTGGTTTCACACGGAATTTTCTCCTTGGTCAGTACAGGACAATGTTATTAAACACAGTACCTGACTGTAATGAGGGTATGTGCTCCTGGCGGGTTCGTTCAAACTCCCACCAGCGGTTCTGGCGCGGCTTCGGGCAGTTGGCTGAACATCCTGCTCTGCAGCTCCCCTGCCTCGGAGTGCCACCAGCCCCGAGGTGCCACTGAGCTGTAACAGCAGGTGTCTGTCCCCACCTGTCGACTCCCTGCTCATAACCTTCCCTCAGGGTCACACTGTCACGGTGGTACTGCAAAAGGAACGACAGTTACTGAGAACCTCCAACTCCTTCTCGCAATATTCAAAACAAAGTGCACATTAAACATCAAACTGCAGCACGAGACGTCTGATTATCACTGCTAATCAAGTGCAGTCACACTAACTAATCAAACTGAACTTTATTTTGATTAAAGCTTCCTTTCTTACCTTTCCAAGAATCTGGATGACAGTCTTACCCCATGATATTTAAAAGTATAATAAGAAAATTCACTTGATGCCTGTATCAGAAGCTGGAAGAAGCAGCAGCTCTCTGAACACCTCCATAAAAACAATTGTGAACCATAGATTAAATTAATCCAAAATTGTGTTCTGCGTATAAGTCTTTTGGTGAACCTAAACACAAATGTGGCACAAGGTCAGTAATTTCCTAATTAGTGAATAAATGAGTTGAGGGAGAAGAAGGAACTTATAAACATAAGTGACAAAAATAATGTCTGCTGCTAAAATTATCACAGAAATAAGTAGTTAAATCTCCTGAACTCTATTTTCCCCTCATTAAATTTGGTCTAAATTAAAATGTCTTGCACAAGAGCTGAAGAAAAAAAATCTTTTAGTAAATGTTTTTTTTCCTGTCTTTAGCACACAAAAAAATCTAGACACAGACTCTTACTTCCATTAAGTAGAGAGAGAAAATGGAACAAAAATACTTTATAAAATAAAGAAACAAGATCAAATTTTAGATCTTTTCTATCTGCTAATTAAGATGTACAGTTTCTCTGAATGACAGTGACTATGAAAGGGTTGATCTGGATTAGCAAACCTTTTGAAAGGAAAAAAAGTCTTAAAAAACAACATCTTGTAGAACATCAAAAAGTGACCAATCAGTTTTGAACAGATCCTAATAATATGCATTTCTGTGAAAAACAAAGAACATTCAGTGTGAGCACGAACTTGGAGAAAAAAGAATTTAAATAGGATACATATCTATTGTGTAAGCAGTTTAATGGGTCTTACTTTAAGCCTTGTTGATCTGGCTTGGGCAAAATACACCATCAGACTACATCAGCAGGTACAGAAGTGGAGCAAGCTAATCCTGGAAAGGAAGCCTTTATACTAAGAACTGTTGTGAATTTTACAGAAATTTGCTCTATCGACTGCTTAAGTGCTAAACGATCTTTTTCTTTCGGAAATTTTCCTGTGGAAAAAGATGGTTGCAACTAGGATACAAGTTTACATCATTTTAATGACAATGTTTACAGGTAAATATTTTCTTTTTGTGAATTTGTATGTGCATTTAGACTGTGTTGAACATGTAGCACCTATCCAGATCGCTTGCTTGTAGTTTCTTGATATTTATTTAGTGTCAGGGGACTGGAAAGGCAAAAGGCTGTAAGCAGATTTCTAACCAAAGGTTTATATCCAAAGTGTAATTTGGATAAAACTTTTATAATTGTTTAATCAAAATGAAAAACAGTGGCACTCAGCAGAATTATGCTTGAATAATTGCTTTTGTCATCCTGCTTCTGCAGGAAACCTTTGCTGCTAAATTTGAAACAGAGAGTTTAATTAAGAGTTTAACTGTTAGAAAATAGCCACCATATAGTATTAACGCCTAAGTGAAAAAAGGAGACAGATGAATGATGCTATCAAACTGAGTCAAAGGAACTGTTTCATCTCTGTTTTGAAAAAAAACTTCACAGGTGGGAAAAATAATCATCTTAAAAAATATTCACATTACCTGAAATTTTAGGTCAGTGTATAATATATTTAGAAGAGAAAATGCTGTATGATTCTACTTTACTTTTTACTTTAAAAACATGAATATGCTTAGCTGAGCTAATGCATGTAACCACTGGAAAAAAAAAATCACTGCCTTTGCACTTGTTTTGGTATGTCTTACATCTTTTGAGAACACTCTTTTTACATGCTAACTTCTCCAACTTGAGCTATTTGAACTGCTTATACAGTTCTATAAATATTGACTAATCCTTTTATCTAGAGTGCTTTTATCTTGACTGACAGTGGTCTTTGCTTGTATAGCAATTGGCAGATAACGAGAAATATCAACACTACTTGCAAGAACAGCTGATTTATTTACTCTTGATATGAAAAAAGGACTTCTTATTTGTCTTTTGGTGTCACCTACATTTGTGTTTGTTTTTATTATTTCATAATAATCTTATTATGTAAGTGCATACATGTGTGTATATCTATATGCACAACTCAATAAAATAATTATTTTGCAATGTATTTTTAATATCATTACTTAAAATATAAGCATTTTATTGAGACTGAAATGACTATGAAATTTATGTATTTAAGTGGCTCTTTGAGAGTCACTTTATGTTTAATAACTGGTACTATTCATTTTCTATAGGCAAAGAACATAATAGTAGTAATACTACTACTACTACTACTACTCCTAATAATAATAATAGTATGTGTACCTCCTCATAAAACTCATTTTATTGCTTTTTTGGACATTGATGCTTTCTTTTATCAAATGTCTTATCTAAATCTAAAGAGAGAAATATATATGATTTCAAAAAAATTTCAGCATTCGCACAAAATAATTTTCTTAATTTTATGTCTTATCTGATGAGGTAGAGAACAACGCAGACACTAAAGAATATTGCAAAGTTAAATGCATCTGTATCATCCTTTCCACAGGCAAGTCACCATTGCAAAGTGTGACTCGGACCACAAGTTACAAGGCAAAGGGAATGTCTGGCAGGTGCTGTGGGATAATAAAGTAACACACAGAGAATCACCACACATTGCTGAAAATGCAACAACTAAGAACCCAGCCATTCACAATGCTGATTGTTTTATGAAAGGTTTCACAGGGGCTCCCAGTCTATAAATCCTTAAGCCCAGTCTGTCCACTCTGAAGTCCTCTGACAAAGCTAAGCACAACCTGATCCAACTGCTTGTAGGCTGGACTAATTTTTATCTCTGACACAAAAACCCAAAGAGACCTGCATTTCTACAGCCATCATATTAAGACTGAGTTGTACAAAAGACGTGAGGACCCATTGTTCTCGATGTCAAAGCAGGGAAGGGAGCAGTATCAGGCAGGAGATGGACTACAACATTGACCAAAACAGGACACAGCTCACAGTAACTTCACTTTTAATGTACTAGAATAGCAAAAGCAGGGCAAGTTACTAACACTGAAATTGCCACAAACTGGACAAAGCAGACACGGCTCTGGCCCCCAGTCAGGAACGGTTTGGAAACTGCACTTCTCTTGGAGAAAGTCAGCCCAAACGAGTCATATTTCTGCCAGATGCCACTACACATTAAGGTATAGACAGACATCTCTCACTGGAATAAAGATGAGCCTGGCTGGAAAACAGAGAGAGACTGCTGCAGTAAAACCCCACTGCCAGGCCGGGGAGATGGCACTAGCTGTGCTCCAGAGTCTGAAACTTCAAGTGGAAAGTCAGTGTATGCTTTAATTGAGGACGGATGGGTGAGTTGGATCTCTGCAGAGAGAGTCTTTTGTGTACCTGCTATGACCACTTCACTCTGGCTGATCTTTTAAACAAATCTCTCCCAGTTCTCAGTTCCCTCCTGGCTCTCCTGTACTTACCACTCTCCGAGAGGGGTCCAGTTACAACTGTGATTGAATAAAGTGGACAGGCAAGGAATTAGCCTGAGTAACTACACTTACCTACTGCTATTTGAAGCAATTCATTGTGGCTGAATGCTGCTCTGTAATTTTCCATGAGGAATGGCTGTGTTTTGTTATAGAAGTAAAGCTTGATGTGAATTTGTACATGAATCTGGGTGTGGTGCCTGGTACACCCAGCTGCCACTCCATGAACCTCAGAACATCTCACTACCTGATTTACAGGCAGCAGTTTTGCTGTGGGGAGGGATGAAATATTATCTATTTAATTTGTTGCTGATGATACTAGTTTGAAAACTAACTGCAAAGGACTTCTCATTTCTCTCTAAGAAAACTATGAAGGGAAGTAGAAATGTTAAGAGTTGTACTTAGCATGAGTTATCAAAAAAGTATTTGGATATTTTGGCTGCTTTCAAGGGAGATGGGAAACAGATTTTCCCTGATCCACTGAATGCATATCGGTCACTTGATTGCTCAAGGGAGAAGTTAGTGTGATTACCACTTTATAGATGAACAACAGTGCAGAGGGATAAACAGATTAGTTTTACAAGAGGAACAGATTTGTTTTTCTTTGTGAAGTGTGATCCAGCACACCCACTTAGGCCACATTATCAAATTACAGTGGAGTTGAGATGAGCAGTTCTCCTTTTACCAGATATACCAGAAGCCACGCATTATATGGAAGAAGAGGAAATATGAGACTGTATTGACAATTTCCTGCAGAAGTGCTCTCATCACCAATCAACCTCTGAGGCATTTGAGAAAATATTCCTTTCATCTTTTCTTGCTTTATATTTTGTCTAGAGGAGAGGTAAAAACGTTCCCTTATAGTACAAACTTTTTGCAGTACATACATTTTGCAGGCATGTTCAGCCACTTGTCTGTCTGACCACCATGTCTTGTGACTCTCACTTGAAGACTGTTGCTCCAAGATGTTTCATATGGGACCAGGAATAATAGTCTATAGTTCTTACACTGTTTGAATCAACAGGAAAAAGAAAGAAAGACAAGCAGATCATACTCCAGCTCCTCACCATTATGGAGAGGAATTAAGTAACAATTCTTGGGTTTTTTGTGTGTGATAAACAATTCAGTTCCTTACAAAGCATTCTAAATTTCTACCACAGGATATGTGGGAAACAATTTCTTCATCGTGTCTGATGATATTTACCTTAATTTTATCACATTATCCATATCAAAACTGTCCATTTGTTTGGTTCTTTTCTCCAAAATATGGTTATCACTAAGGTGTTCATATAATACTTTGCACAAGGAAATCATGACAAGTGCATGGCATTTTTATATTTCATGTACTTTTTTTTACTTGTCCACCATCTATTTATCAAGGCATTCCCCTCTAATGAAAGATAATTTAATAAAACACATTATTAAAAGTGTTACTTTGGGCTCCAGTTATTTAAACCAGAATGCCTAATTCTTTGTTTCTTCTTCAGGTACTCACTGTGATGAAGACGTCAATGAATGTTACATGAACCCTTGCCAAAATGGTGGGATCTGTGAGAATTTGCCTGGAAATTACACTTGCCATTGCCCACCTGCAGACAAAGAAGGAATTTTTTATGGTGGCTGGAACTGTACAGAAGTTCTACATGGCTGTACTGATCATCAATGCCAAAACAATGCAATATGTATCCCACATTTAAAAAATGGCCAACATGGATTCAGCTGCATATGTTCACCTGGGTATACTGGAATACACTGTGAAACCATAACCACGTTTTCTTTTCAAGGAAACAGTTTCCTTTTGTTGAAGAATCCCCTGACCCACAAAAAGGATTTTTTCTATAATATAAACCTGAGGTTTCAAACTGTGCAACCCACAGCTTTTCTGTTTCACCGAGGGGAGAAAAATACATTTGCAAAGTTGGAGTTACTGAATGGCTACTTACATTTATCCGTGCAAGTCAATAATCAGCCACAGGCTCTTTTGCATATTCCACACAATGTCAGTGATGGAGAATGGCATTCAGTGGAGGTAACCTTGGCAAGAGCTGTTATTCTTAATTTGCTTGACAGCTCTTGTGTAGAATCCTGTCTCAATAAAACGTCTGCTAAGATAGATAACGAGCCGGTGATGTTTGCGTTTCAGAGCACGTTTTTGGGCGGCTTACCAGTGGGGAACAGCAACTCTCTACAGAACACCTTTAATACACATTCTGCACCTTCATTTGTAGGCTGTCTCCAGGATATTGAGATAGACTTGAATGTTATTACTCCAGAGAATGTATCATCTGCGTCATCTTTAAATGTCAGGACAGGATGTGCTAAAAAGGACTGGTGTGACCCGCACCCGTGCCAGAACAGGGGACGCTGCACCAACCTGTGGCTGAGCTACCACTGCGACTGCTACCGGCCCTACACAGGGCCAGGCTGTGCCACAGGTAAGGGAATGCTGCTGGCACTCGTGTTTCAAGTGCCAGCTGAAAACATGGCCACACACAACCCCGTCTGCCTGGCGGGGAAACAGCCTGACCCTTAGGATCTCTGGAGCTTAATGTCAAGTGGTAAGCCAGTGCAAGAGGTTAGTAGTGGCACACCTTTGTTATTTGCTAGTTACTTTCCCAGGAAGGCTGCTTCTCAGCCTGACAAAAAAAAAAAAAAAAAAAAAGTCAGGCTAAACTGGTGGATTCCACTCCTTTTGTTTTAAAATCTTCTCAGTGCTCTTACCACACCATAAACTCTGAAAAACTGTAGCTCACTGGAGGTTATCCATGCTGAGTAAAACTTAGAAAGCAAGCAACTCACTTAAGAGTTTAAGACTTATTTTCAAAGCATTCTTTGAAAATTTCATCCTCAAGCCCTACAGGCTGTTATAAAGGGAGTCATTTAAGGCAATGAAGGCAAGCAAGAGTACTGCAAGTTAAAAAAAGACAGATTCCAATTTTAAAAAAATGAATGAGATTATACTCTTAGCTTAATCTGATTAGCCCAGGGAGCAGGCAGGGCTTCAGCAGCTGGAAACAGGGCCCATTCATCCTTCAGCTGGTCCCAAGGCAGGGCTGGACAATCCCCAGCTCAGGCTGCTGTTCCCAGAGAGCTGCGTGGGGACCAGAGGGAAACGTCCCTGTCTGAGTGAGCAGAAGAGCTGCTCTCATCAAACAGCCTCTGTGGCAGTGGTGAGCAGGAACACAAAAGCTGCAGATGCCTGTAGCACTTTCCCTGCTACCAATGATCTTTGCAAGTGCAGGCTGGGGCAAAGTGGAAGGACAACAGGAAGTCCCTGCCCAGCTCCCTGCTGCACTGCATCTGCTGGGTGAGGCCCCAGAGCTGTAAATAGAGCAACCCTCAGGAATGCTTTAGGGTGAGCTCTGCAATCCTTCCCCAGGCAAAGTTTGAGGGATTTCAAACAAGCAGTTTTGTATGAGAAAATTACACAGGACTAAGTCTTCATGCTGTGCCCTTGCCTCTGCCTCCCTCATCCACACATGGTCAGCAGAGCAATGTTTAGGGAGCAAGAAATACACACGTACATACATGTATACATACATAGGTATATTTATGTAGCTATATTTGCCAAGTGGACTGGAAAAAATTAGGCACAACAGCCTCACTTTGGTCAGATTGGAATGGACAGATCCTAAACTGGTTGTAAACTGGCATGGGTGCAGTGAAGCTACATTGATTCACATCAGCTGAACAACTGGCCTGAGGGGTTACTGAATGCATTGCTGCAGAAAGCTGGGGCTTCAAATACATTTCAAATGTTCAAATACAATTTCACTTTGCATGCTCTACCTAATACTTATCAATACCTTTCAATAGTTTTTCCTTTTGGTTTTATTGCAAAATGACAAAGTCTGAGAGGTAATTGTAACAGACTTCTTTGAAGTGTAGCTGTAATTTATCCAAAGATTTGGAAGGCAACTTTGGAGTATAGGACAACATCTGGGAAATATGTTTGCCTCTTTATATGAAGCAAAATTAAAACCAGTCAGGGCCAGGAGCAGCTTATACTGGCATTAGAACTGTTGAGAATGATTAGAAAGCACGCTTTTTTTTTTCCCCTGCTGACCACAATATTCCTTGCTAATCATGGCACCGTGCCATTTTGGTACATAGGTTCTAGATATATGCCACATGTAAAAGGCTGTGGCAGGTTTCTAAAGAGGCAGAGTGGGAGAGACTTGTGGTAAAAGATAACATAAGAAATGCTGGTGTCTTTCTGAAGAAAAGTTGCTGCCAACTATTTAATTGACAAGAGGCAATATTTTCTCTACATATACAAAATAACAAACAGATGTTGACTCATTTTGATCAACATCCAGATGTTGTGACCCAAGAGGCTAATATTGACTGAGGTGATGCTAGTCATCTCATCAAACAGATCAGACTGATGATATATGTGTATATTTATAAATAGAGAGAAATGTGACAAGGTAATTGTAAACATGAATTACCTTTTTGGAGATCAAGGCTTCTTTCTAATACTGCAGTTGTGGAATCCTCATTCCAGCAGAATTTTTCTTTTTACCCTCATGAAAAAAGTGTCTCAGTCTCCAGTACAACCTTAAGAAAAGATAAAACTTAAACAGACTTAATGCCTCAAAACACCCATTTCAACGAATAATTATTTCTACATACCAGAGTTTTAACAAGTAGATATATAGATAATCATATTCATAGAAATAAACTATGTCAAATTAAATTAAGAAATTGTCTGTTTAGGAACAAATAGGGGATTTATTCCTGTTGCTTAATAATATCACCATACCACCTAGCAGTGCACTGTGGTTATTAAGGGTCTGTTGGGGCTCCATGGTCAGTCCCTTATTTTCATCATATTTTTTAATGCAGTCATAAAAACAGGTAGTTCTGCAGGCAGAAAGTTGGCCTATGACATCCCACTCCAGGAGTTTTACTGCACAACAGAGGAGGGAATCTTTAGCTGTGAGCATTTAAAAAAAGCTTGGTTTATTCTTTCTATGAATTTGATATATTAAAAATAGCTCCTGGAACTGTTCAGGCAGGAAATCTGTAATATTGAGGACAAGATCACAAAACTTATGGTGTAAAAATAGAAACACTTTGTTGTTCTTTAACTAGATGATTTATCAGAATAAAATACAGTTTTGGCTACATATTTTGTATCCTTAAAAGACTGAAAGTCATTACTGAAAATGAGGGGTAAAGGACAGACAGATGGTTTTGGTTTAATCATTTTAATTGATAAGCACAAAGAAAAAAACTTAATCCTAGATCATGTTTCTCCCACAGCACTGTTGGCACTCAGGGGCTGTGCAGGATTCATGACTGGATACAGGTTGATGTAGGTGAGCACATGTTGAGCCCCAGCAGCAAAAAGTCTGTCAGAGAACTTGGGAGCCCAAGAAGCACCACACAGGTGATCTGTTCACTCAAGAGGGATTTGCCCAGCAGCTTTCTGTGACTGGAATCTGTGCAAAAAGTACCACAAAATCCCAGAACTGCATTAACTTCCATGGTCACCACAGGATTAAAGCAGCTAGGTTCTTTCCAAAATGATCTTTCTGAGGACCAATGCAGGAAAGTATAGAAGTCTGTCCTTGTTTAACTACTTGAAAACACAGCATTGCACAGAGCATGATGCAGAGGAAAAATGTGCCCAATAGTATAACATCTGGTCCTGCATTGGGGCTTAATGCTATGGCCATGAAAGCCAACAGACATTTTGAAATAGAAGCTATTTACAGCTAGATCAAATCTTTATTCATCCATAAATACAAGCACATCTTACTACCATACATAAATATTACCAGAAGTAGTTATTTGATCATTGCATTGGCTCCCTTGTCATTTAGCCCTAACTATTTTATTTTTCTCCCTTCTCTTCTTTTTTTACCTTTTCCCAAATCTCTAACCTCAAGAGTACATTCCAGGTCGGTTTGGATCCGAGGACTCCTCAGGCTATGCTGCTTTTCCTGTTGATTCCACTCAGAATGAGATCTTCATCATATCGATGTTTGTCCGAACACGCAAACCTTCTGGCTTGTTACTGGCTCTGAGAAACAGTACTTACCTCTACATAAGAGTCTATTTGGAAGGTGGGAAACTCACCATGCTAGCTCTAAATTCCATGAAGTTATTAGGGAAACACTCCGTGAACGATGGAAACTTTTACTTAATAACATTAAAAATAGAACCAAATAAGATGGAGTTGTTCCAGTCCTCTCACTACCTAGGCTTTATTTCTACTCCAACACTAACCATCCAAAGTAAGGATATTCTTTACATTGGAGGACTACCAGATAACAAAGAAACTGATAGAAATGGCAGGTTTTTCAAAGGCTGTATCCAAGATGTAAGAGTGAATAACCAGCCACTGGAATTCTTCCCCATCACCAGTCCACTGAATTCCCTTATCAACCGAACTCTGGTCAATGTCACCCAAGGCTGCACTGGTGACAACCTCTGCAAGGTAAGAATGACATTCTTCAGAGCATTTTTAAGTGCTTATAATGGGGAGTTTATTATAATTTTTTAGTACATTCCCACATGTTATTTGATTATAATGTTAGGACAACATGCAAAAATAATAGAGCAGATATTGTAAAGCTGTGCTACATATGATGAATATCAGAAGCAAAATCTGTTTGCACAGGGGAGAATGAAACTATTTTGAGGTTGAAATACTGTTTTTCACCAATTATTGAACATGCTGTACTGTCATAATACTGGTCTAATCATTTTCCATCTGAAATAAAAACTTCTTTCTGCCAAACAGTCCCCCATCCCTAGAGCTGGGAGTCCAACAGCCTTGATTCATACTGAGGTTCTCTCTTCTCTTTCCCCATAGTCCAACCCTTGCCACAACGGTGGTGTGTGCTATTCAATCTGGGATGACTTCACTTGCACGTGCCCCCCTAACACAGTGGGGAAGGCATGTGAGGAAGTTAAGTGGTGTGAGCTTGGGCCCTGTCCTCACGAAGCACAATGCCAGCTGGTGCACCAAGGATTTGAATGTAGGTACATTTCAGTTGTTCCAATCATCTTTGGAGATCAGCAGCAATAGACATTTTCAGCAACATTTCCTTGAAATTAAGTATTCACTGCCTTCAAAGTTCATTCAAATGTTATTTCTGTATTAAAATAATAGCTTTGTCAATTTTAAGTAACCTTAATGGGAAGAATCTGCCCTACCAAACCCAGAAATTCTCCCCCAGACCCCCAGACTCAGTCACTGATGTTTACAGGACCTTTGGTTTTGACTTAGTCAGCCCAGCTAGTCAAGGTTGTCCAACAGATCAGTACATTGCCCTCACACTTCCACTGCAAAGACATAAGAGGTTAATCTAGTGGTGGATTAACCTTAGAATGTACTCCATCCTCCTGAAAAGACAAGCTACATAACTTACATTGCATCATTTGATTGTGTTAAATCTTGAATAGCTTTGAAGGAAGTCACCTCAATACCTGCAGAACAGTTTTTCAAGCAGTGTCTTCATAGGAAGCACCTGCATGCCAAGCGTTCCATTTGAAAACTGATGACCATTAGCTGCCTTAGGGTCATCAGCCACCCTGCACCTCTCCTTCCTTCTCCGCTTTCCTTCTCCTTCCCAGCCTGGAGTGGACTTAAAAAAGCAAATGGTTATTTTTAAGAAATAATTTTTTCTTTTTGCTACTGAAGAAAGCCCTACCAAAGCTGTGAAGGAAGGTAAATACCCACTCAGTCTGATGGAAGCTGCTAGAATGGCTGACCTTTAGGAATGGGAAGGCTGGTCAACAAAAGATCTCTATCATAGACCAATATGATACTATTTTTCTGCATATTGTTAGAATCAGCATTGCAGGATGGATTAAAACTGTAACTGAAATGAAATTAATTGCTCCTTCTCTCAGAGACGTCTTTAATGATAACATCAAAATACATTCTCTCATAAAATTTGCTGTTGCATATTAGGGTAGAACATAAACACTCAGAGACAGTGAAGTGAAAAGTACCTGAACTGTTTCCTTCTGCTAAACTCAAGGTCATATACACTTTTAATGACTCAAGGTCATCATCCCCTTTAGATTTCTGTGCTGGTTTATGTGGCAACAGTGGGGAGTTTCCCTAATAGATATTCAAAAATTCCTGCCCTACAGAACTGCATTTATAACTGGTTGTATTCTTAGCTACAGGATAAACTTCTTGTTGTTCAACGCAGGATAACAAAATAAAAGCTTTTCTGGGCAGTGAGTTCTCTGCCTGGTGTCTTCTGCTGAGAAAAACTCAGCAGGTTGGTGAGATATATAAAAAACAGGAATAATCTTAAAAATCTTTGACTTTCCTTTTAGTATGATTTCCTCTGAGGAAACTTTTTCTATGAGAAAGACACCACATTTGATGTACCAGGAAATGCAGTTTCACCTCTGCTGCCTTAGCATCAGGATATGCAGTCAATAACTTCATACTGGGACTCCCAGGGTTCTTTTCCTCAAGATTTACTAAGCCCAGAGATAGTTCAGAAACCCAGCTTATCTCAGATCTTTCAGAGCTATTTTTTTCTGAAGTACAGACAGAAGACATTTCTTCCTGTCCCTCCTCCCTGTCTATAATCCTCAGAAACCTCAGAACATTTGAATTTACAGCCCAGTGAGTAAGTGCATTTTAGTAGAAACCATGCTAATGAAAGGTGTCAAATACCTTTGTGAAGATGTCCATAAAACTGCCACAACGTTGCCCATCAATTTTCACTCACAGCAGTGTGAGCTGAGAGCTGCTGCCCTCCCAGTCCCACCAGCACAGGTCTGTGGCAGTGCCTACCCAGCAGGAGAAGGTGGCTTTAAACATGACAGGCATGACTCTGCTTACAGGGATTTTGAACGGGCTTTCCATCAACTGACTTCAATAAAATTCATACTTTTGCATTGGTGAGATGAAATTGGGATCCAGTCAAATACTTTATAAAACATCTTAAGACAGACCTAAGAAAAAAGGAATTGGGAAGAAATGTTCACCCCACCCAGACCTGTCATGGGGAATAACTAGCTGTCCATATGTCCTGGAATTATTGGGGAACAAACATAAAGTGAAAAATATGTCTTCTTTTGAAATAGAGAGATAACAGTAATGTAGAATTGCATATTAGAGTGAAAACCCGAGATGATGCAAAGCAGTACACTTTGGATGTCATCATAGCTGATGCTGGCACTGCCCTGTAATTTCCACAGCCACGAGAGGCAGACCAGGATAACTGAAACATTGGTGGAATTTGACTGTTTTTCAGCAAACCCAAAAGGAGTTAAATGGCAGGGAGCATGTGCACTGGAGAGACATTGTTCCACATGTGTTGGTGTAAAACTGGCCCGGTTTCTCAATTGCTGTCCTTGCACAGGTCTTGCTAACGCGGTGTTCAGCGGCCGGAGCAGCGCGATATTTTACAGAAGCAACGGGAAAATCAGCAGAGACCTCACCAATATCATCTTTGGCTTTCGAACCAGGGACACTGACGTGATCCTGCTGTATGCAGAGAGGGAGCCTGAGTTTGTCATCGTCAGTATCCACAATTCCAAGCTCCTGTTTCAATTGCAGAGTGGCAACAGCTTCTACAGGCTGACGCTTGCGAGTTCAGTGCCTGTGAGTGATGGCAAATGGCACCAAGTGATGGTGTCCATGGTGGAGCCCCTGTCCCAGTCCTCCAGATGGCTCATGGATATAGACAACAAGAAGGACACAGCAATCAGCACAGCTGCTGCAGGAAGCCTCAACTTTTTAAGAGAGGAGACAGACATCTATGTGGCTGACAAGGCTTTTGACAGCCTGGATGGCCTGCGAGGGTGTATGAGCACCATAGAAATCAGTGGCATTTATCTCTCATACTTTGAAAATGCTGACATCCCTACTAAAAAACCTCAAGAGGAGCAGTTTCTCAAAATATCTGCAAACCCCACTCTTACTGGCTGTTTGCAGGTAGATTTCTGCAGCTCAGACCCCTGTATGCATGGGGCGATATGTGAGGACTTGTACACTTCCTACCGCTGTGTGTGTCGTGATGGATGGACTGGCACCTACTGTGAAGTCAACATTGATGAGTGCTCTTCAAACCCCTGCATTCATGGGAACTGCACGGATGGGACTGCCTCCTATGAGTGCAGCTGTGAGCCTGGTTACACAGGGGACAACTGTGAAGAGGACATAGACGAGTGCCATGGCCACCAGTGTGTGAATGGGGCCACTTGTGTTGATGGGATTAATGGATACTCCTGCCTGTGTGCTGCTAACTTCACTGGGAGGTTTTGCAGGTACTGTAAGCAAGGCTGATCCACATGATTTTGTCAAGTCTCTTCTGAAGGGTTTTTACCTCACTGATGTCTTTGTTTTAAACACAGATGTTTTGCATCTGTCTCTATATTAATCATGGCCGTGGAGCCAATGTATGAAGAGTACAGAAAGTTGTACAGATCAATTAGATGTGGACTGAGGCAGTGGAGAGCTGCCAGCTCAGGCAGAGACTGATGAGGCAAGGATTGAAGGAACCAGGCACAGCTCTGCTGCCCTGTTCTGCTGCCAACATTGGTCCTGTGAGCTCTCTGATGACAAGATGACAAGCCTTCCAGAACTTGAAAATACATGTGCTACATCTTCTTTTCAGAAAAAAATATCTTAAGGCTTTTAAATCTCTAAAACTATATTTTATTAGAGCAATATAGCTCTAGAGCTACAAATAAAGGAATTCAGAGTTGGTAAGAGAAAATAACAAAAGGAAAAGAAATTGTTTTTCTCCCCACACACAGCATCTTTTCTGGGTTGATCTTTTCCTCCCAGCTTACTCTCAGTCCTGGTGGCTGCAAACACCACACAGCCCACTTTTCCCATTGCTTCTGACACTGCTCACATGCTGTTTCCTGTTCTTTCCAGACTCTCCTCTAGAAAGGCTGCAGGCTCTTCCTGTTAATTGCCCTTCTCTGCACACCCATAAAATTCTCCCCTCTAAGCATGCCCCATTCCTCTCCAAGAAGGCAAAATCCTTCCCCTTCCTCCACAGGACTCCAATAAATCCAGTCTGCTGCAGCCCAAAGGATATAAACAGGCGATCATCTTCATGCTACCCAACCACAGTCTTTTAGGACGTAATTACTAAAATTGACAGGTTTTGTTGACATTTTCTGCATAGTGAGGACATCCTCAGATTTGAAGATGCCTTATGGTGGCCCAGTATAATCTATCTTGTATGTTAAGTCTGTCTTTTGAAGCCTTATACTAAACTGTCCAGGTATCACACAGAGCCACACCAGTAATGTAAGCAGAGCGATATTATTTTTTTTTTTTTTAACTGAGAAATAATCATTAATTTGCCAGTAAATATTTGGAAAAGAAAAACTAAATTCATCAAATTAAAAAAGCTAGGCAAAACATGTTCTGGGAGTCTTAAATCTGAGTTCCAGCTGTCATTTGTTTGGGCAATACCCTGCTCCTCTGCTTCAGCTGAGAGAGCACGAGACATTCAGAAACAAGGACAGAGCAAATAACTGCTGCTGCCTTCTTGTTCACCCAGATATCGAAGATTACCTTACACAGTTTGTGGGAATGAAGAGAGGAACCTCACCTGCTTCAACTACGGCAACTGCACCGACCTTGGTGGCGAGCTGACCTGCGTGTGCCTGCCCGGGTTTGTGGGAGAACGGTGAGAGGCTTTGTCCTGCACATCTTTGGGGAGCACCTCTTCCAAAAGCTGTTCCAAAAGAGTCCAGAGGGTAACAGGCAGCCCCCTGGCAGAAATACAGACAAAGGAGGTGTTTAAGTGCAGAAGTTCCTTCCTTGAGTGGCTCTGAGGGTCGGAAGTATTGCGGTGCTAGACAAAAATCACAAATGAATGCAGCAAGGCTCAGTCCAATGCAGCACCAGTAATCCAGCTCAAGATATTACTACTTAAACAGCACTGCAAGCTTGCTTGTCTCTGCCTTTTTTTTGGCTTCTGTGCCAAATTTTCATATGACAAGATAGAATGTTACATTTCCATAGGTGGGTACACATAAACACACATATCCTGCTCATATATATAAACCAGCTACCTGCTCTGGCACATGAATATGCAAAGCTGTATCATTTTCACATGTCTGCTGTGAATATACAGTCTATTCCATCCCAGGGATGGTAAGAGGTGGCATACCTGGTGGCATGGTATGCCATGCTTTCTTACTGAATGCTGAAGTATAAAAGCAGAATGAATGCTTTTAGAAGAGATTAAGGAATACTTTGCACATGTTATTGTTTAGCCTGAAACAGAGGGACCTTCCTCACAGGGAAATTTGTATCTTGTAGCACAATTCACACTCACCACTTAATACTGGCCTTCAAAGAGCTCTGGAGCAGGGAGGGCTGAGAGCCTCAGGGCATCAGGTGCTGTAGAAATTTAGGAAGGCATTGTCCCAAGCATAGATTGAACAGGTAAGGGCATTCTGGATAGTAAGACAGGAAATATTGTACATACTCTTGGTGAAACTAGCATTATATCAGAATATAATATCCAAAAGTTCAACAGGACCAAGCTGTAACACAGAGAAGATTCCAACAAAAGGTTTTCATTCTCTCAAAAACTTATGAGCCCACTGATTTTGTGGAAAGAATACAGTAGGCTGTAAAAGATAGATGAAATGAAAATTTCCACCCACTCAATGCACAGTATAGTTGGCAGATAAGTTTGAATTGCACTGTTAACAGCCAGGTCACCTGTGTACCACCTCACAATATTCAACAAGGGGGAAAAGATACAATAAAATGAAATTTTAAAAAGTAAAAGCATATTCAAAGCCACTTCTGCACTGCGCATATTTCTTGGGACTTCAAGGTAGCAGCAAAGCTACTTTTTCCTTCTCCCTTCCCCTGCCAGCCAACTTGCTAACTACAGCTTTGGGACTGAGCCGTGCTCCCATCCATCCCACTGGCTGGCAATAACCTCTCTTTTACGGTTCCCGAGGTTCTCGTATCGAGAGCAGCGCCGTGCCCGGCGAGCGCACGTTAACAGCCTGTGGCAGCCAGGCACTCTTCTCAGGGCCTGAAATGCTGCACTTGGCCTCTGCTCCTCCAGGCTGCCAAACCATAAACCAGCAGTACGTCCATGCTTGGAGGTCCAACTAGAGCAAATGAGAACATTTCACCCCTTCTTTTTTTTTTCTCCTCAGAACAAATTCAAATACAACTGTTAATAAGAAAATTAAAACCAAACCTCTTTGTGTATTTATGTATTAGATTGATAAAGCAGACATTTTGATTTAAGACAATATTTCATCCCTCAGAAAGCCACTGGTGCACACTATAGAGAAAACAGTATCCTTCTATGACAATCACCTGACTTGTGATCACACAAAAAAACAAAGCCCAGTGAATTTAACAGCAGGTGGAAAGGGAAATGTGGAAAGATTACTCTCCATAAAAGAAGATAGAGCTCTCTCAAGAACAAATTTGTCATTCAATTCAGGCTGTAACTTTCAAAATTATATAAAAGGAGTCAGGTTTTTAAGTGTTCCTGAAACTCACTTCGATTCAGGTACCTGATTCCCTGGAAGACTTGAGAAGTTTTTTGGCTTTTTTTTAAATTTGCATAAGTAATTTCATAGCTATACAATTTTTGTATATTGGATAAATACCTTAGCTCTTTGAAATATATGAATATAATTTACCATTTAAGGAAGCCATTGAAAGATGTTCAGATTAACAGTGTAAAAGTGTTTATATAAAAGAACGCTCTTCTCTGATGTAAGATTAAAATTTTATTGCATGGTTATGAATATGATTGAACAAAGCAATTCCTTATAATTCAAGGATTATTTCTCACATTCTTCTCCAAGTATAAACCTGCAGTTTTACCTGGAAGAACTGTTAGCATTATTTGATAAAAGGGAGCAGGGAATTAAAAGGGAACATTGTCAGAGCAGAAAATCACCAAATCAGTAGTTTTCAGATAATCTTACACATCTTCCCATTGGCTGCCTTGAGAAATTACAACTCAAATTTCTTTTATCACCAGAATTAACTCAAAAACATTTAATAATATATATTAAGGCTTATAACACTTTTCCTGCACCGTTCTTACCATTCTTGGGGCCCATCTCAGAGAGTCTGGACAGGAAATTGTGCTGGGATCTGTTGGCATTCCAAATTGAGGGAAGAAAATAAAAGGGTTGAAAAACCCCAAAAAAGCAGGTGAATATTTCCAGGAGCACTCAGCTGGGAAAAACACACATTTGTTTCACTGATATCCAGATAACTGAGAAGGACAATGTGCCCTCAGCTTCCTGGAACAATGAAAAGGACAAGCAAACTGTCTGCAGGACTCGCACCAGAGCTGGCTCTAAAATCATACAAGAACTTTCACTGCACCTTGCTAAGCACCATTAACCATGAAGTACTTTACAGAGATGAAATTGCCTGCTAAACTATCTGTGTTTGAAAATCATACAGGAAGTTCAGGATTTGAGTGGGGCTAATCAGCTAGTTAATAAAACCATAAACACATGTGGAAATATGCCCCAGAGCATCTTCCTCTCCCTGCCCCCAAAGTGTCTGAATTACAAATGTGCCTGTTTGACACATTTGATTCCCAGTTTCAGAGGCTGGCTGACTGCAGTCTTTCCCCCAGGTGTGAGAAGGACATTGATGAGTGCAGCTCGGACCCGTGTCTGAACGGGGGCCTCTGCCAGAACCTCCTCAACAAGTTCCACTGCCTGTGCGACGTGAACTACGCCGGCGACCGCTGTGAGATCGATGTAAGCGACCTCTCCTTTTTTATCTCTTTGCTCTTGTGGCAGAATCTCTTTCAGCTTCTCTCCTATCTCATTCTACGAATGGATGATGAGCCAGCAGTCGAGTGGGGTGATCAGGAAGACTATTGAGCAGTCTTTAAACTGTTGTGTTTTACTGCAGCAGAAGATGCCTTGGCTAACCAGCTTAGCAAAGCAATATAAGTATCAGAGTTTTAAAATTTGTTTTATATTTCTTTGAATGGTTTTTCTATGAATCGCTTTGGATCTGGTTTAGTTAATTGATTTAGTTTTAGAACAAATGCTAGCATATGTTAAAGAGTGTTTCACCCCACCTTCACCAGAGCATTTCACCATGTGGACATTGCCAGTGGGTGACAGTGGGACAACTACCAGGCAACACAACTGTCATATTTACTGAGGGTGGCATTCAATCCCTACTGCAATGGGTGGAAAGGACTCACTGCCTTCAATAAGTCTAATCTTAAATTAAATCTTCCAGGTGGTCACTACCTTTACATCACACACCATGTTCATTGCTGTTCCTTCAGCAGTTAGGCCTCACACCTGTGAAATCATGCAGGATATTTTTGGATAATTAGGTAATGGTTGGGATTAGCAATTCACAATATGCTGAGGAGGCTCCCACATCCATTTGAATTAGTGTCAATCCTGCACTGATATCACTAATCCTGATCCTCTGCTCCAGTAGCCTCTACACCTCCAATGTACTATATTGAGAACAAATACAACCATCTTAATCTTTACCAACATTTCCCCTTCCAAGAAAGGCCCAGTAAGTATCTCAGACTTGAAAATCAGAGATTTGTTGTTTGTTTAAAGATTTCTAGAACTTCAATAAACCTTTGTTATTTATTAGTAGATCAGTGTCATCAGACAAAAAAAAAAGGGATTTTTCGTTCTTAGGAAGCAAGCGAGATAATTGGGTTGGTTGTTCATGGATTCTTAAAAGAATGAAAATAAGGGACCTGAAAATTACGAGCACCAGGAGATTTAACAAAAATTTTACAGCAAAATATCTTTGTAGTTGCCTTTGAGATTGTAGACACAACATAGACACTCTTAAATACTAAATATTTGTAAAAAGTGAGGGTTTTTTGGTTTTCTTAACCAATCTTTAAGGCAAAACCCCCATTTATGAATGGTGAAATAATTTATTTGGACATTCATTATTATATTTTCATAGATTCTCTATCCCTTTTAGTCATTTGAATAGTGTCCTTGAGAGAGGATTTGAAAGAATAAGCATGTATAGGGTGGTGTTTTGTTACTCAGCTACGTGGCAGGTAGGGGAGTTAACACCAGACTGGGAGGTTTTCTGACTCCAGAGGGAACCACTGATCTTTTGGAGATGTCCTGGAAACCACTGATATCACTCTCCCCCACTTCAAAGCTGACCCTGTTCTGCATCAGTTCTCCCTGACTCACTGTGGGTTGGACCTCGTGCATCCAGGAAAACCAAATCCCACCTCCAGTGATGTTAGGACACCCTGAAATTTATTATTTTATTATTATTACTATTTCTATTATTTTTCTGAGTACCATTCAGTGCACAAATGCAACATTTGTGCTATTAAAAACCCTACTCCTATTTTAGCGGGGAGGAAAAAACCAAACAAACTTTTGCACATTGTGGAAAAAATCATGATTCATCCCTGTCACATTTTCCTGTTCCTAGCATCTGCCTTAGTATGAAAATTAAGCACAGTAAATTTACCTTTAAGAATTGTACACAAGGACAATTTCTTTTCTGTCTTTATCATACCTGAAAAGTGATAAGGGCAATATTTTTGTTAAACTCTTATTAAAAATCATTATAAATAATGTTTATATATATATATAAATATAAATTTAGCACAAAAATAATTTCCTCTTTGTAAGAAATCAATAAACACTGGATGGGAATGCATTGGAGATGAAATTAATGCAGCAGTGTCAGAAACAAAACTATATATTCTATCAGATGTAGGTTTACTTACCTTACTGGCAATCACATGTAATACTGGGAATTATAGAACACAGGCAAAGAGAAAAAAACAAAACAGACTGCATTTTGGATATTTCTTTTTCTAATGAAAATACAGTTTTGGCAAATTGCTTTCATGTGGGGAAATTTAAAATAGTAACATATTATGATGGGAATTTTATTCCAAAACTGTAGCTTTCATTTAATTGCAACAAAAAACATTACTCAGTTCAGTATTATTGAAATGAAAAATGAAAAATGAATCACAAATAACTTGAAATAAAAACGGTCATATTTCATTTTTGCCTTTGCTAACTAAAGGAAAAAAAAAAAAAAGAAATTTAAAACATTCAAATGAAAAAAAGTGCTGCTACTAACCAAAGCTGTTCAAACAATTTTTTCTTTTTCTTAAATAACTACAATTAAGAAAATAATGAAGTTTGGCCTGGTTTTATTTTGTCACTGGGCTTAGTTCAGCTTTCACATAACTAAATGGAACTGTTATGTGCTTTATAGAATATGCAGTACAGGACACACTGCAGTAAGCAAAGATTTCATCATGGTATGAATGTTGAAGAAAGGTAGAAAGCAATAAAGGTAATCACAGTATGTCTGGCATTAGACCTGTATCCAGAATGTGAAAACAAAAAGAACACATTTGTCTAGAGATTCCAATACTCTTTCTATTCCATACGACAAACTTGACACGAGTGTTTATACAATATTAAATACAGGTTTTATATGGATTTACAGCAATACATAAGCTTTAAACTAAACTGTATTAGCAGGGCATCAGTTCACTCTTTCTTTTACTGAAAACACTCACCTGTAATTGAATTCTTTCCTTCCTCTAATGCCTTGTCATCATGAAACATCCCCTGGCCTCAGAAACGCTGCTCTTTTCCTCTTTGTACTTCTGTATCCTCAACTGCATTGTGCACGTGTACATAAATTTCCTACCTTTATACACAAAATAAACCTTCTGCCTTTGTCTCTTTATGTCTGCTCCTCATTTCCTGCTGATGGCTCTGTTCATTTGCTTTCAGTGTGCCATGTTTTCTGAACACTTCTCAGGAACACCACACATCAACCTGCTGCTTCATCCCAGAGTTTTCCAGGAGGTTTGGCAGGGCAGGACCAGGCAGGTGCTTCCCACTGAAGCTCTTCAGCCACTCCAACCACCCCAGGTGCAGTGCTGCAGCCTTGATATTTCTAGTTTTAAAAGCTAAAAAATAAATTAACAAATTCCAGATTAATTCAAATCGTTTTCTTATGTATATTTTTCTTTCAAGAGATGCAGGTGTCAGACAAGTAAAGGGAAACAGGTATTGAAGCAAACATTAAAAAATAGCCGCATGAATAATGACACTAAGCACTAATCTTTTTGTAAATACCTCCAATTGTTAAGACTTTTTAGAATTCAAGGGGCTGAAAAGGCCGTTATTCATGTTTAATATTAAGGTATAAAGCAAGATCTTCATACATCTCCCATGTTGCAATTATAATGCAAGTCTTTTGATAGTAGATTATTTTTAAAATTCAGAACACAAACTCCCTGCTGAATTCGTGCTTTTGTGGAAAATCAGTATTTATAAAAAAAAAGAAACATCAAAACACACTCCTACTAATTTGGGCATTGAGAAGAGGTTGGGAAATCATCATCTCAATAGACTCAGAGTTAGAGCAGGGGTACAAGACATGCAAATGGAAGAAAGCCAAAAATCAAGGTCATGGTTTTTGAAGGTATGGCTTGTGATGCTCCATGTTGGTAATATCTGTAATGGATCCCTCTATGATACTAAGACTCAAACTGTTTTTCAGATGCCAGTGACTGTCATTCAGAAAGCTGGGTAATGAGAAGTAACAGTGTTTGGGCTTGAGGCAGAATTCAGATTTCTAAAAAGAGGGGAAGACAGCAGTGACGGATACACTGGAAGGGAGAGCAAAGGGATTTGCATCAGCTGTGGGATGAATGAAAGCAGATTCTTCACTGTGTTTGGAAAATGCACGAGGGGTTTTTCACTGAGGAAGTGTCTACAGGGAATGGCAGATTTGCTTTATTGACCATTGTTCCTACTTCTGCCCCTTAAAAGAACAGGCTCTGACTGACCCCTCTTTGCATCAGTATCTTATGACGATTTTAGCTACAAAGACCCCATGTGTTTGTGAACTTGAAAATATCCTTGATGTATGCTTATTTAGATTCTCTTACTCCCAGATTACTGAGGAAACTAGATCCAATAATCATTTACTCACTGCACGTGACTACAGTACTTTGGTGAACCTAAAAATAGGAAAAAAATCTGCTTCAAACTAACAGTGATGAAATAAGATTTCATTCTTTCTTTGCAAATATTTTTTCTGTCCTGACAGCCAGAAGTTCAGCCAACAGGGCATTTTACTTGTTTCTATTAACTTTCAGCACTTGAACTTACATATTTATATCTTGAGTTAGGGATTCTCCCAAAAAATAATGAAACTCTTGTTTGCAATAAATTATTCAAAATTTCTACTTCAAAACCCACAAGGCCTGGTTCTAAGAACTATAACCCTAAAAAGGCAATGAAATAAAAGCTGCAGCAAATCTTTTTGTGTTAGTGAGATTACTATTGGTTGAAATGGATCTCCAGGGAGTAAAGACAAAAGCCAGGGTTGGTTTTTTCATTTTACTTCGTGTTTCAGGAGTGCCCTGAGCCCCATTAGACTGGGAGCACATCCTGCCAGGACTGTGTCCTGCTGGTGCTGGCAAAAGGCACTGCCTGACAAACAGCTCCAGCTGAGCTTTGAAATTGTTCCTTGAACATTGTCACCAGCAGCACCTTTGGGACTGCACTCCCTCACAAAACATCCCCCCTCTCCTATTGTACGTGTGAATATACATGAGGCTTGAAAGTGGAGGTGGATTTCATGTCCCAGAATTAAAGTTCTCCTTGGTTCACAGAGCTGCTGCCATGTGCTGCACCACTGCTGCTTCCACGTTCTCTTCCAGCTGGTACCATTCCATCCTCCTGGGCACAAGGACAAGCATCATGCACTGGAGGTTATGATTCACACTTAATGTCATTAAAAATACACTGATAAGCATGTTGGATATGTTCAATATTGAATCTAAATTCGATAAAACTCTCTCAGGCTTCCATAGCACAGACACAGGGAATTTTGATTGAATCTGCTCTACAGTGATTAGCTAATGTATTCATTAACTGGAAGGGTTAGTAATATGAACGTAGCAAATGATACTTAATTACAATAATTAATGCCTGGTGATTCATGAATAATGCATTCCATAGCTATTTACATATTCATACTTACGAGGCTATTAATGGATAATTATCATTTAACTAAAAGATGTGGACATCAGGAATGTAACAACCAGACTGTTTTCCCCCAGTATCCCAGTGGCTTTACCTGTATGCCTTGCTCTTGTACACCTCTACCTTGTACCTCTGACACAGAAACACCAAAAGGATTTTATTTCTGAGGCCTACAGAGAGATCTAATGGCAAATACAGCCATGTAGGTTAAGTTTCCACTCTGCACCAGTTCTAAGCCAGTACTCCTATCAGTTTCTGTCTTGAGGTTGCAAAAAATTTGAAAGCACTTAATTCCCTTCGTCATCAGTATAGATTTGTTCTTGTCCTGAATTTATGCTCTTTCCTACTGCAGATGGTTAGGACACTTTAGAGTTTTTTAATTGGTGAGATTAGGGTAGAAATATTGGAAAAAATAGGAAAATTGGAAAATTAGGGTATTTATACTGGAATCACCTTCAAACAATTCTGCTCTCGATATCTGGTATTTTTGCTCCCACACACATTTCAGCCTCCATGGAAGCAGATAGGTTGCTAAATCTCCCAAAAAGACTTTAAGAGCAATAGACAGACAAAAATACAACACAAAATGAAAAAAAAAATTAAATTCTTATTAACATATATTTAAAAGGAATATGATAATTGTTATTCTTAGCCTAAGATTGAATGCCCAATGTTGACAACACTAAGAGAGTAATTTTCACCTGCCAGCCTCAGGAGTGTGGCAAAATGAGCAAGTAAAGCTGGGTGAGTCAACTGAACTTGGAAAGTGCTGCTGCTGAATTTCAGACAGGCCACTCACCTGGGGAGCTGTGGGTGCCCCAGGTCCCTAAAAAGCTTATTCCAGCGGTCACAACCTGCAGGGAGGGAGCAGAGGGTCTCCCCCTGCGTGGGGGTCAGCTCCAGGCTCTCCTCAGATGGTGTCACAGAACATCCCAGGGCTCCAGGCAGCAAGGTCAGGCCAGGCTACTGGGGAGCATCAGGCTGGTGTCTTAATGAGGAGCACATTTGTACCTGCTGTGATTTTTGCCTTCCCCAGAGCTCTTGCAGCCTGTTGAAAAAGCCTGGTGTAGGCAGTATAACATTTTCTAAATGACACCGTTCTCTGAAGTGCCCTGTCCTATTTCCACTGCGGGTCAGGTGCCTCTCAATGATACAACCTCAGGAAATCAGAGGGGTTTAAAACCACTCACTAGCATGTTCTAACAGCATACTGAACCCAACTTGAGAACCAATAAAGAGAGGACTGAATCCCTGTTCCAAACTGATGCCCTCAGCTTGCAGCACCCACGGTCAGTGCAGCCAGCCCATGCCATTCCTGCTGGCACTGCTCCCCCAGCAGGGAGCAAGCCCTGGGCCAGCAGAACTACCAAAGAGCAGAAGCAAACTCTCACCTGCCAGCTCTCCTGAGGCTCCCAAGACCTAGACAGAGAGCAGGCTGTGGGAAGGAAATAAACACTCAGGGCTATGTAACTTACACCCTGCAAGGCTGCTGCTGGAAGCATAAAGGGCATTTCCTGGTATTTCTGATTTACTCTCTGTAGTACCTTACTAGGTTTAAGAAAACCCACATCAGGGCAACTATTTGTACAGCATAGGTAAACTTGTTACAGGCTGATGGTAGGCTAGTGAAATAAGATTATTTAATCGACTGAAGTGAGTTTTTACTTTTATTAGCCTAGCAAAATCAGCGTAACTGAGTTGGGAAAAAGCTGGAGTTTATTTGTTTTCACATCTTTTGCATGGCTGTAGATCACCCACCATGGCAGAATCGTTACCATTGATGGTAGGAGCCAGAGAGGGCTCAGCTTTATTCCAGTGCCAGGTCGAATGTGCAGCAAGAAGAAACATCTTTAGATTTATAAAATGAGCAGCCCTGCTCTGGAAGTCATTGGAAATGTCACAATGCCATTTTTGCCGTTGTTTTTCAGAGCAGAACAATGCCTTAATACCCTTTGCTATTTTGTATTAGTCTGCATTCAAAGCACAGGATTTAAATAAAACTTCTAAAAGGATATTGCACGAAATACATTTAATGTGTGTCACAACATAAGGTACAAAAACATTAGGATGCAAAGACAATAAGGTTATCTAATGTGTCCTAGCTGGGAAAGACAAGAAAGCTCTTCACAAGGCCAGGATTGCTGCACGCATCAGTGAAAAGCAGTTGAATATTTAATGTGCATAGTAAATATAAGCAGAAAAGGGAGCCCAGATGACATATGACAGCATAACACTCTGCAGAACAGGAATCAGCTCAAGCACGGTGTTCACATAACACTTGAGTATTCAGACTAACACATTTTGTCTGTACACCATCCTTTCTGTTGCAATGGCATTGTCTTCCCTATTCTCACCTTCTGAGGTTTTCCCTGTGGACCCACATCCACATCACATGGGTGTTTACTTCAGTCATTGCTCACTTTATAACACATTGATGCATTCCATGCCTGCATTGTTCAGATACTAAATTTTATGTCCCTTTTTTTCTTGCATGGTTCATGAGACCTAATGTTCTTTCCTATCTATTTTTCAGTTCTTGATATGAAGCTCCATTCCTAATAACATCTGAAAAAAATTACACACTTTATTAGGTTTATGGAATATTATTCCACTGAAGAGGAATAAAAAGAATTTGTGTTCCTGAGAATCTGAAAAATATTTTGGTTTCAAATTATCAAGAACATTTATCTATTTTGATATGGAGAACCATTTAAATGAGAGGCAGAGCTTGTTACACAAATATCTGAACTTTCTACCCATCTAAATGTGCAGCAAATACAATAGTCCTTAAATTTACTCAGATCATATTTGGTAGAACAAATTATTCAGTTTTCAAAAAAAATAAAAGCACTGAACTAAAAAATGTGATACTGCTGTAATTCAAAGGACAAGAAAATCAGCAGCTTTACAAATCTTTGTAATTAATTAGAGTGAACCGATTTTGCACCACTGGAGACATCTTTGATTGTTGGTGGTGCCTGTGAAATGGTAGGGTAGGGATTCTGGAGATTCTCAAACAAGTAAATACTTTGGGGTCTAATTTATCCATTGCAGAAGTAAATGGAAATATTTCTCTTTCTGTCGGGAGAAGCACTGGTAACGTCACAAGCTGCCCTATTCTTACCTCCCAAGGGACAGGACCCTCTGTTCTGTCTTCTCCAAGCAGTAACCATTTTTGGGTGAATTAAAGGTGCAGTTGCTTCCCTGATCATGTTGTAACAAGACTTTTTCTCCCCTGTTGACTTTATATCAGCTACCCAGGAAAAGGATGCATGGTGTGAACACAGCCTGGCTGACACCTGGGAGCTGATAATCCTGGAACAACAACAACAAAAAACATAACAAAAAACCACAACCAGCCAACCAAAAAAACCCTCCAACAACATAAAACAAAAATACACACACACACACAAAACCCAACACCCCAAAAAACCCCAAACCCAAGCCAAAATAAAGAAATCCCAAAGAAAAACCCAAACCTGCTCCCAGTTAAGATCAATAACAAACTAGAGACTAGGCTCTGGGAGGGCCTGGCAGCAGCACCTCTTCTGCAAGGCTAATTTCAGTTTGTATTCACCAATGCTGCTGCATGTGTCTGGTCTTATCAAGGCTGACTAATCCCTCAGTGAAATGGCAGCGTAGGCATGGAGTTTATACAGGGATGTCACTGTTGCCTTTTTTTAATTCCAAATGCTACCATTTTGGGAACTAATCAGAATATTGCACACAAGAATCAGGCAGGACACTGTGTTGTGTCTCATGGAAAATTGCACTTGGTCCTTTCTTATTTTATTGTTTCTTTTAATCAAACACAAACTTCATTCAGGCTGAAAGAAAATGCTTGGTTTCCATACATACGAAAAAGTAACACATCCTTCAAGGTAGACCAAATCCCAGGCATAAAAAGTCTTCTGTCACTTTCTACAGGTTTGGAAGTTATTATCCCACCCAAATTTTCCCCTGTCCTTTTAGTAAGTGATATTTTCAGTGAACCCCAGTGGTAGCTGTTGATCTGTCTGGGGAAGCCAGAGAAGAGTCCCAAAAACCCCTCAGTCCTGTCGGTGTTGCCATTTCTGGAAACCATCAAAAAAGGTGGTTCTGAAGGGGATCCTGGAGGCACAAAGTGATACTGAGGGAAATGAAATCACACAAATAAGTAAAATCCTAAGTAAAATGGATTTGTAAAAGTCAAACAGATGGGGACAGCACTGAACACCTGGGCTGTATCTGAACACGGGAAAACTGACTTGGTTATTTCAAGTGAATGCTTGTGGCACCTCTGCAAGGTGCCCAAGGGTTATCTTGTTCTTCACTAGGAACTGGACAGAGAGAGAGAGACCACAGTCTACCCCGGGATGCTTTAAACACTTTAAAACTACTAAAGCACTATTGGTAGAACCTGCTGCTAAGCAATAATCTCCAAAGCAGTGAAATTCTCTAGATGGAGTAGGCATGGAAGCTAAATTTCCACTCAGTATCAGCAACCCATCCTCCCTTGGAGGAGCACCCAGGCTGCTCAGACTGCAACTGGCCTGGACCCAGAGCCCTGAAACAACTTATTTCACCTCCAGAAAGTTTTGAGTCAAAGATCCCTAGCTCGTGATCACTTTTTTTCCATCCTCTCCCAAAACTACTGATGAAGGAGGAAGCAGAAGTATTCTTCCAGGAGAAAACACTAATTTATGACACTTTTGCCAAAATATTATATAACTTGCCTGATTTCCTCATTAATTTGCTAATACATATGAGTTTGGAAATATTTCAAAGGATGCAAGTATCAATCAGAAGAGTTACTCAGAGCCATAAAAAAAGGATTTTGGAAATCACTGATTACATTTTCAGTTGAATTAAATGGCTTATTTGTGATATGAAAAATACAGATAGCCAGCAAGCAAAGGTTCAGGTCTGTGAGACTTCAGAATGGAACTTCAGCAGAGGATGAACCATCTCCAAACACTGCAACGTGGCCACAGCCGGGTACTTCAACAAAATGGGTCATAATTGCTTGGAGGCAGTTAGAGGTAATGAGGCTGGTGGAGCCAGATCCTTTCAGTATCTGAGAATGTATAAAACCAAAGCAGGCTTGAATCTGCAATAGTCCCCCGGGGCATGGAGCTGAGCCTCAGGAGCTGAGGAGTGAGGACTGCACTCAAGGGTATTTGCCTGAGAGGAGTCACTGCCTGGCCTTCTCGGGAAAGCGTGTCTGTCCTGGTGCTCAGGTGATAAATAACAACAGGTCAGTTGATGTGGAAATGTAAGTTTAGTCTAAGTTCAGACTGCAAACCCATAGTAGGCACATAGGAGGGATTTATTACCAGTGTAAGTGCAATACTGCAGTTTAAACAACAGAGAATGTCACACTTCACTCCGAAAAAGATATGTCATAGAGTAAAAACGTGTGATTGCAACAGCTCCATGAAAGACCACCTGTCAGGAACAGCTTCTCTTGCTCAGGGCTTCCTGCCTCAGTGCACCAGCAACTGTACAAGCATCCACCAAGACAGAGCCTGGAGGGCACACCCTGAGCCAGACCTCGCCAGTGCCACTGTCAGGGGCTGTGTTAGAGCTGGGCAGGGCTGTGCTGCCCTGGTGTGACTGACAGGCAGAGTTTAGGCAGAGGGAAGAGATTCAATTCAACCACCGTTTCCACCATGGGTTGCCCAACTGATCATTGGCTAATTGTGTTTCTATTTCACACCTCAGTTCCCCTCTCTGACCAAAGGCTGCTTTAAAGGCATTCTCCAAACTGAAAACTACTGTTTAAGAAATAAGGCCTCGAGGATGGAGCTGAGAAGGAGGAACCACTCAGCCTGCCTGTTCGACAGCAGACACTCTCGTATCTGACATAGGTGGAATTAAAGGGGGGTTGTATCAGAAATACCTTACACCTGCAGATAAAGGTAGATTTGTGACCCCACACACTGCAGAAAATGCTACTTTCAGCCTGTATTGAGGAGATCTGAGTTAATCATCTGGCCAGAAACACGGTGAGTTGGCCTCAGAGTCAGTACGCCTTGCCTTGGAGGACCAGAGGTAAATTCAGTGAGCTGAGTCACCAGATTTTTTTCCTATGTCCCAGAAGTATGATCTTAAAGAAAATCAGAAAGTGGAGGGATTCTTCTTAAAAGAAAGACATTGACAAGGCTGCAGCAGCTCCTTCCTGCAGCAATTCCTTCCCAGCATATCAGAGTAAAACTCTCTAATCTGAAGTACAATGTATTTTCTGTTAGTTATCTTTAGGTGGCAGTAAGGTAAAAGCATGGAGTAGAAAGTTTAGAGAAATTTCTACTGCATGTTTAGAGACCTTTTTCTCATGTACTATGCTGGCTATAACACAGAAAGAGACTTTCTAAAACACTTGCATCTTCAGCAGATATCCAAAAAGCAATTAACCAGGGTTGGCTTCATCCAGTTCACATGCAGATGCAAACCTGTTGAATGCCAGCAATATTAATACAATGATTAGGTCCTATGTCAGGTATGCAGGACTTGATCCAAGAATCCCTGAGGACAGTGCTGAGGTTCAGAGGTAGAGACACAATCACATAATTCTATCAACAAGATGAAAGTAGACTTAAAAAAAAAGACAAAAAATAACTCTGCTAACAAATGAAAGGTCTAAATCAAGTCTGAATAATTATTAACAAAGCAGTTTTTAGATTTTTTTTCATTTACACTTTACCTGCATGCATCTCTTCCAAAGTCTCTCCTGAAGCTAAACCACAATGATTTTTGTTGTCTCAAATCAACTTTCTACTAGAAAAAAAAAGCAGTCAGTAGGATAAAAACACACTGAAAGTTTTTATGGAGGAATATAATTAGCGAAGTACTGTGACAGTGTCACGTAGCATGCTAAGGCAAGTATTATGTAGCCAATAAAGGTCTATCTTATACTATTAATATTTACAGTTGGAAGCAGGAGATGGCTGCAATCGAAGTGCTGCTCCCAGCAAAGGCTCGCTGCTGACTCGATACCTTGTTGTCTGACAGTGTGAAACAGTCACAGCGCTCCTTACTTCATCACCACTTGACAGCATCCTATTAATGCTAGGTGCAACACATGGCTGGTTTGCAGGAGCCCAGCACCAAGTACGGAGGAGAATTCCATGGAGCAGTTTTGAGATCGTTGGCTCCACTTATTAACAGAGGAGCAGGGATGGAAAGTGTCTGGCAGTTACAAAACGGACCAGGAATGGTAACAGTCTGGGCTGCCATGCAGAGCTGACCCAACTGTTTATTATGCATCACTGGACAGAGCAGGTGCTCATTCCCACAGAAAGTGGGGAGAGGCAGGGCTGAGTTCCAGCAGAGGCTGCACCTGTGCAAGAGAACCAGGACCTGGGGGCAAGAGCAGCGGAGCCTGCTACCCATGGTGACAGTCAGGGACCACAGCCCACAGGGGGTGGCTGCACCCCTTTGTGGTGCTGGGCTTTGACGGGTCCTTGGGGCTGCTCTCAAACACCTGATTACAGAAATAAAAGAACCTACCACTAGCATCACTAATTAGGAAAGAGATCTTTAACCTCAGCTGTTGTGTGCTGAAAAGTGGAGGTTTGAGCAACTCCACGTTGTGCATAAGTCAGGTCATGCAACTCCATTAAAGTTAATTGAGACTGATAATTCCTAATACAGGCAAATCATGCCTGGTGAAAACAATATGCAAGGAAACACATTAGTGAGGAGAAACAACAAGCAGGTGTTCACTCAGACAGTACTTCCAGATTGCAAATACCTCAGCAAAATCTCTCTTTTCTTTTTTTTCCCCCAACACAGAAAAGACTGGAATCTAGAATGACAGATAAAATATACATGCAAAAAATCAGAAAAGCAGAAGTTTGCAGTAGGAATGGTTTAGTTGTTTCCTTGACTTAGTTGTTGATAGCCTACGTTACCCTTTCCTACCCCATTCTCTTATCCAAATGCTGTCAGTACCATTAGCCCCATCTTGAGTGTCACATCATCATCCTGCACATGCTGCTCTGACCAACACCTATGCAACCAATGAAGAAAGCAGTTTTGAAATCCATTCTTCTTTCTCATCATTTAAACTATTTCTCTCTGTCTACTGAACCTCTCTTCACCTCTTTTCCTTGGGAACTGTCCTGCCCTCATCTTCACCACTGTAGCATCTTTTCCTATTCTTCTCCTGTTTTGGGGTTTAACCCTTCACACCCACTTCCCTCTCCCATGACAACAGACTTCCTCAAGAGGCCTATGTGTTCTTCCAAATCCCTCTTCAGGTGCCATTTCTACTGTGGCAGCTACAGGGATGCAGTAAATGCAACCTGGCCGCATGCAAGGCAAAACCAGAAAGTCAGTGTTTTCAGTGATAGCCTTGAGTTTAAATATCTCCCATTCCTTCCTGCAAGATGCTTGCCTGATGAGGCTTTTATCTACCAGCAAGATGTACTCATACAGAATCTGCTGTCTCAAAGCTGCGAAGCAGTTATCCCCTGTGGAGAAACACCACCTGATACACTGTGCTGGCAGCCATGCACAAAAATAATTCTATATGATGCCCCAAAGCATTTCCCAAACTGGAAAAGGATGTTGCACCCCAGAGACTGACACCTTTACTAAAACATTTGTCTAGTCTGCAATATAGCAGCTATGGGACAAACTCCTCCTCAGCATGGTTTGCCTGGATTTGCACCAGCTATAGATTTTTCCCTCTTATCCTTTCAGATTGCAGCAGATGGTGAAGTTCCTACACCAGAGGCTGTCAATAGAATTTTAAAAGGCATCTCATAACAACACATTGGAGCTGCACATTTAATCTGTGCTGCACCACTCAGATGATCTTAAAAAGAGCTGGAGCACTTACAAAATTAGCACTGGCAGTTGCTGCAGAAGCGCTATCGAGGAGCCTTCTCAAAGCCCACAGCTTAATGAGAGCTGCCCTCCCAAACTGCCACCCAAATCACTTCTCTCTGTGCAAACAACACGCTGCTGCCTAAAAGGCATTCAATAATCTGGGAGATACTAATCCAGCAAAACATCTGATGCAAGATTTTAAGTGGCTGCTTATGTACTTCTGGCTCTTTTGGGTCCCTGGCCGAGCTCTTGTACCGTACAGTGGCCAAACCCAGGAATCTTGTTCCTTCTGTCAAAGACAGACCATCCCAGACCTACTAAACACCTCTGTTTTCATGGCTGGACTCTGCTTTCATTAAACAGTTGATATAAATCAGATATTAATACTAAAAGTAGTTAAAGAAATTATAGTTACTGTAGGTAGCCCGTCCTTTAAAGGTTAATTCCTAAAAGTGAGCCTTCTGAGCTGGAAAAGCATCTTGGCCAAAAGGCTGATAGTGCCAATAGAAGGCCACCTGAGCACATATTACTGCATGTACCAGCACTGAGGAGGGGGCAAATTGTTTTGATTTAAACACAGCACTGTTTAAAGTGACCTGGAAATGGTCCTGCAGCCTGGTGTGGGGAGGAGGAGGTCTGGGTAAGCGGATCTGACTGGAGATCAGCACTAATGTGAACAACACCCTTGTTTCACTGAAGTCTGCTTTACAATTTAGTTGCAACGCTTCAGAGAGCTCTGTCTCCAATCTCCAATTTCTTGCTCCACTATAATTAGAACAAACTTCCTCATTAACTTCTGTAGTGTCACAACAGTGCAACTTCACGTGCCAGGAGGGAGGCTGTCAGAATTTCTTAATGAGGTGCTTTCTTTGCAAGCCCAGCTAAATCCTAGACTTCAATCATCTCCATCTTCATTTTCTCGCTGACTGCCACAGATGTAACTCTTCCTTCATGGTAAAGATTGCATTTTTCTGATCTATAACTGGTCAAGCCAGATGATCAATTTATCATTATAGCAGCTAACATGAATTCTCTCTACGCTTTTTCCTTGATTTCAAGAACTGTCAGAAAACTAAAAGCTGACATTTTTCAGGAAGGAATCAATTAAAACTGTCAGGTGTCAACTAAGACAAACTATTCAAACTACATTATATAAAAAACATATACTTTAAAGAGGTGGTAGTGAACATAATTTCTTCAGAGACATTTTAAGGAAATATTCAGACAATAACACCCATGCAAAAACAAAAAAATAATTAAAATAATTACTTGAAATCTTTCTTCTTCAAGATGAGCTGCCTAAATACCGTGGATATTCTGCAAACATCAGAAGTAGTTACCGAAGTTTTTTCTTCAGCAGTGTCCATAGGGGCAGGTACAGGACTTGGGGTCTCATTCAGGCCCTCCAGGCAGTGGGACTGTATTTCCCTGCAGCTATCAGGAAAATAACTCAAAGGCTGATGGCAGAAACAGCTGTGGCAATGCTGGAAATTCAAGATGCAATACAGAGATATTTTCAGAAGGCTACAGAGGGAGGTGAGGGACAACAGGATAGCCTCCTCCCAGTGAACATGGGTCAGGGGGAAAAGTTCCCAAGATGTGGAGAAAGAAGCAGTGATGCTACCTTGGGGTGTTGCCTTGCATACAGAAGGCACCAGAGCCAATTTGTGGCAACTACAGGCCACCCTGAGGTGGAGCTCTGGGCTGGCTGACTGCAGGGGGAAGCAGCCACACCTTCAGGCCACTGAGATCCTCTTCAGGTGTTCAAGGCTCCACAGCTGAGCCTGGCCCTACAAACTGCCCTTGTTCTTACTGATGAAGGAAGCAAAACTAGAGAAAAGCCCTGCGGCAGTCTTCCTAGATCTGTTTTTAACTCTTGCTTTCTGCTTCTCAATCTGAGATAATTCAAACACTTTTCTTACCAGATAATCTTGAAACTTGTTAGGCATCAGGTTCACAGTGCAGCACATATTGCACCTTTCAGGAATCACTTCAGGGGACAAGAGGAATGTCTATACAATGCATCTGCCACTTTTGAAGCCCACAGGATGAACTGAAGAGTTCTGAGGTGTGCAGAAGGAAGAGGAGCTGGTGGTCTCACCGATGATAAACAGTGGAAAATCAGCTAAAGTGCACTCAGTGCTACTTCCTTTGTTGCCACAGGTACGAAAGCAGCAAGGAGTAAACTATTCAAGGATCTGAAAAATAACTGTGTATAGACACACTCAAAGATCAGTGCCCACACAGACAACAGCATGAAGCAGGAAACCAGGATAAACCATCAAAGGATAAAGCAGTTAAAGAAAATAGGTGGTGTTCATAAAATCTTAAAAATAATTTGCCTTTTCCAGTGTCCTGTGTAGTGTTTGGCTTGACATGAATCCGTGCTCCCTAAATGAGTCCCAAAAAGATGATGATTATTATTTCTTCTTCAACTCAACAGCCCAACAACTTTTGGGACATGGTAGCTGGTGTTTAGCACAAACAGAGCAGCTACATTTTGCAGGTGATGTGAGGGAGAGCAGTAAGACATGGTTTGCTAAGGTGAAAAAAGAAAATCCCAGAAAAAGGGTGCCACTCATTTAATGTACTTTTATTAGAACAAAGTCAATCTATAAACAATAGATTTATGGCCACTTTTCTGCTGTTGAAAATAAACTGTACCCTCACAGGCGGGGGTTATCAGTGCATCTCATGATAACAGATTTGTGTGTGACTGACTGGATTTCTCCTTGAACTACACAAATTCTTATTTGAATTCAGCCTGTAACAGAAAAAAATTCTAGTAAGATGGCTGTAAATCCTCTATGAAATAAACTCAGCAGATCTATGGGCCTTTTAATCAAGTAAATGGCTTTTCTTTGGCTGCTCACTATTATCCCTATATGCCCCCAAACCTTTCAAAGTAATTCTGACATGGATTAGGACTACTCAAGCCAATCGTTACCACAGCAAACGGTTTTGGTCTGGGGGCAGTAAATCTGGATGGCTCTGATCAGATGTTCTTAGCGGGAATGAAGTGATAACCTTGTGAGTGGTGTCAGGACTCGGGATCCGGAGCCTTCCCCGGCGAAAGCTCCAGTGCACACGAGCAGCTGCAGAACTCGCAGCAAGCCCCGCATGTGGCAGGGAAGGGAACTCTCCGGGGTTTGTCAGTCCCCGTGTTTTAAAGCCTGCGTTGATGTCTCTGTCTGGAGACGCATCCAGAATGGTTTCAGAGCGAGTGCTGAACGAAGGCGGCTGAATCCGTGGTGCCCCG